>PVHX01020520.1:0-31791 GCA_004024805.1 Geosciurus inauris
CCCTCCCCAGCTCCAGGCACCCAGCAGCCCAGCCCTCCCCAGCTCCAGGCACCCAGCAGCCCAGCCCTCCCCAGCTCCGGGCAGGTGGGAGGCCCTGGGGGATGAGGTGGAGGCAACAGGGACTGTGTCTCCTCCCAGTGCCCTGGGCCCCTGGGCCCCTGGGCTGCAGCACCAGTCTCTTCCTCTCCCTCAGCTCACAGCCAGGCGTGCCAGCTCTCGCAAGGGAACCTCCCTGGCTTCAAGTTCCCCCTGGCAGAGGCGTGTGGGCTCCCGCGGGCTGGATGCCTCCTTCTAGCAAAGGGCTTGGGGCTTTAAAATCCCAGTAAGTCACACAACGTGACAATGAGCGCTAGGAGCCCTCCCAGGGGCTCAGAAACCCAGCACAGCAGGGTCATCCCCGGCCAGACGTGCACAGGGGAAGGCCTGGAAGACAGGTCACGAGAGGACGGGTGCTCACCCAGGCCTCGGGAGGCTCCTGCCGTCCTGCACCGAGAGCTCAACTGCTTCTGAAACACGTCTGCCGAGTTGCTTTTTAAAGACTTGTCGCATTCTGAGGGATGGACTGAATCTTGGAAATTCCAAAGGTAAAACCTGCGCCTCTGCGGGCGTGTTCTCTCAGACGGGAAGAAGACCCCAGGAAGCTGGCCACCAGCCTGGGGCTACAATGTCAATGTCACCTGGCCACCAAATACATCCCCTCCTGGGGCGGATGAGGCCAGGGAAGCAGCGAGGTCAAGCTCCAGAAGTGGTCTTGACCAGGCCGTGCCTGCGCACTGAGCCTGCAGCCGGTGGAGGAAGAGAGGGCTCTGTGAGGTCGGGGCGAGGATCGCTGGCCAGGGAGAGGGCTCTGCGAGCGTGCGTGCAGGACGCCCAGGGGCACAGGCACCTAAAGGGACAGGGCTTCTGGAGCACATCAGCAGGAGCCCCCAGCCCCCAGTGCATGGCGTGGCGTCTGATTCTCAGAGACCTCCAACCCAGAGACGCCCAGGCCGCCGGCCACACGAGCGGATCCAGGTCAGCCTGCAGCCATCATGGCCTCAGCCTGCCAGGCGAGGCAGGAGCCAGGCGAGGAGGCACAGGCTCTCGTGGCACCTTTCAGGGTCACACTTCTGAGGTGAGGCTGAGAGGCGGGGGCCAGGCTCTCCTGAAGGCAAGCTATGGACCCCAGGAAACTTCTGGAAGAATGAAGGCCAGCCCTGCCTCCCTCAACCCTTCACCTGGAGGCAGTGTTAGTGCCAGAGATCAGGTGGCACACTGCTGGACGCCCTCAACCCACCCTGGGTGAAGCACAGCAGATTTTGTTGGAGGCCTTTCCTTTAGGCTTGAAAGGATGGCCTCAGGGAGGCCCTTCTCTCACTGAAGATGTGATGGCCCTGCCCCCAGCTGGCTTATCCTGGATAGAACCTGGGGGTCACACTGGGATCCTAATGGTCGGGGTCTCTCAGGAGCTCCAAGAGTTGACTCCTAAGTTTTGTTTTCCAAACCAATGGTCCTTTGAAAGCATCTAGGACTCTAAAGATGGCCAGCCAGGGATGTGGCTCCATTCCTACAGGCTGACTTCTTTTGTGCTGGGCTCTGTCACCCGGCACTTGCAAGCACTTGCCGGCATACTGTGCAGACTGGCTCCTGATCCTGGAAACAGCCCCATTTTCAGTACCCTATCATCTCTGTTCTGAGACGACTGAGGCAGACTGAGAACTGGACCCAAACCTGCCGAGCGCAGAACCTGACCTGTGGACACTGCACCAGGCCACCTCTCCCACCGAGGGCTTAGGGCAACTCAGCGTCTCCACATTTCACATAAAGTATCCGCAAAGGGAAGTCCCCTCTGCGCAGCACAGCTCAGCAGTGCAAGACCCCAGCAGAGGACTGGGTCTTCTGGGAATCTGTATGAACAGCCCCCAGACCCAGGCAACCACAGAATGGCCTTCCAAGAGGAGGCCAAGTCTGGCTGCAGGGCTCAGCCGACTGACAAGTCTGGAGGAAGGAGAGGATTCCAGTCAGCTGCCTCCAAAATCGGTTCCAAGGGCCTTAGGCAGACCCTGAGGATGCTGAGTGTCACGCCAGCCCATGTCACACTCCCTGACCCTTGCTGTGGCACAGAGAACGTCTCTTCTACTCAGCATGACAGAAGATGTTTTCTAGGAGCTGCAAAGAAGGTCTAGGTAGTTTTTACCTCGCTCCTACCTATCTATACCTCGGGTGCCAGCTCAGAACCCACCCGTCTTTCTAGTAACAGCATTTCCACGGCAAAAAGTCACACCGTCTGCCTACATGCAGGCATAGTGGCGTCCCCAGGTTGCAGCAGTAGCAGACCACACACAGGGCCCTCAGAAGACTCTCGGCCACGCCCCTGGCACTTCTGATGACGGCCTGGCATGAGGACGACCCAGTGGAGGGTGCAGGCCAGAAGCCCAGAGCATCACACAGCACCCACGTCTCTGTGGAGTGGGAACGAGTCTGCACTGGAGTTGACTTTGCCGAGTGACCCACAGATCCTAGGAAACAAGTCCACTGCGGTTCGCTTCATGTCACAACCTGACAGGCTTTTCCTACCTCAGCTTGTGCTTTGCTTCAGCAGGTCTGAGGTGGACTAAACACGGCATTTTGAAAGGGCAAAAAACACTGGCCCAACGCTCTCAGGCCTCCTTGTAAAGAAACAGTTCTTGCTTTTAAACTTTTTCAAGCCTCTTAAGTTTGCTTCTTCACTGTCTGCCTTCTAAACTCCAGACGGGAATTCTAATCACTGACGGCTTTGTGAAGCTGTGCTCGAGCAAGGTTACTGGCAGGAAGCTGAGCACCGCCCAGACAGACGTGCACGGGCCCCAGCACAGGAGCCACTGCGCCACAGAGCCACTGCCCTGGTCCTGGCAGGAGTCGTGGGGACAGCTCCGGACGTGCTCGTCAAAGGAACCAGGTGCAGCTCGCTCACTAGCAGCCTCCTTCCAGAGGAGGAAGGAAAAAATGCAGGAGGGACGAGACGAGGGCGAGGAAAACACCCAAATAAAACATTCAACTCAGCAGAAGATGGAAGTCATGACTAGTATGGCCAATGCCCAAATACGTTACAGATCCGTTTTAGTTACTTTTTATTGTTTATTTGTTTATTTTTGGTACTGGGGATTAAGCCCAGAGACACTTTGCCACTGAGCCACGTCCTCAGCTCTTTTTTTAATTTTTTATTTCAAGTCAGGGTCTTACTAAGTTGCTTAGGGCCTAACTAAGTTGCTGAGGCTGGCCTCAAACTTGAGATCTTCCTGCCTCAGCCTCCTGAGTTGCTGGGATTGCAGGTGTGTGCCACCACACCCAGCTACACATCAATTTTTAAAGAACTACATCTACTGTATGGGCCAATATTCTGTGTTGTTATCAGAAAGTTTTACACAGAAGACAAACCAATGACCTAGCACCACACTCTTCAGGTTTCTCAACTACCATTTCAACTTTTTGTTGGCCCAGTTTCAAAATCAGTACGTGGTTTCTCTTTGGCACCATAAAATGTTTACTCTGGGACCCAAAGAGTCAAAATGTCTTAATCCATCATTGAAGTTTTCCTTATCTTTATTGTTTCAACTCTCACTCACTCATTTTTATCTAAAAAACAACTTGGTGGGTATTATGAACTCATATTCCACATCCTCCCGCTTCAAAAACAATAACCCTATCTCCACAGCTCACTGGGAACCCCCGTCTTAGGACATGACTGGCAATAATTTCTCTTGACTGTAACAAGAGCTGGCTTTAGTCCACTCTTGAGATGGACGATGATGCTCTCCTGGCAGCCAGGTTTATTAAAGAAACTCTGGAATGCTGTCAGGATTTCCCCAAGGGCTAGAAACTTTTCTACCAAGATGTTATTACTTGAACGATATGTTCATTTTTCAAAAACCAGGAAAATATGATCAACTATCAGACTAAATTATTAGAGACATTAAATACTGAACCTGTACCAAGAATGTAATACCATGTATAATATGAATGATATATAACAATAACAATAATCTTTTGGTGCTTACAACTAAGTTCTATTTTCCATGGAGCAAAAGAACACAAAGACCTCGGTTAGAACTAGAGCGGTTCTAAGCCGGTCCTCACGGCTCCTCCGCAACTCCCATTGAAATCCATGGCAGCTGCTGTCTTGGACCCAGGAATCCTAAGAAGGAATTCTATTGGATTTTAGTACCGGGGGTCCGACCCAGGCCTTGCACATGCTAGGCAAGTGCTGTACTGCAAGCCATACCCCCACCCAAGGAGCTCTAATGAAGAAATAAGGATGGATCCTTAAGGATGGATCGTCTATTGGAGTGTTTACCGGAGGGCTCACCGGAAGTGTGGAAATGAGAAACAAGCCGAGCGCTCCGTAGCAGGTGCCAGAGAACAAATCAGAACAGAGCTATAAAACAACAGGGGCGTCACCGAGAGCCATGCTGAGAGGCCATCAGTGAAACACCCAGATCATTTTTGCAGAGTAAGTTGTCTTTTTTCAATGCATTGAAGTCTCGATTCATTGAACAACATCATCTCCATGAACGTGCATTCTGACGTCTTACTTGAATGAAGAGAAATGCTCTCTCTGGATAAATGCAGACCTGTGTAAGGAGACACTGATGATATGACTGCTTCAGGACTTGTCCCCTCTACATGACTAGAAAGACAAGAAGGGTTGGCTCAGTGTCGAGTGCTTGCGTAGCATGCAAGAGGCCCTGGGTTCAATCCCCAGCTCTGAGAGACAGAGAGAGAGAGAGAGAGGTATAAGCCAAGTATGGTGGCATGTACCTGTAACCCCAGCCATCTAGGAGCCTGAGGGCAGGAAAATTGTAAGTTCAAGTCCAGCCTGTGCTACATACAGAGCAAAATTCTGTCTTCTAAACAGACACCCCCCGCTACCAGGAGGTACCGCGAAGGCTCCGACTCATGGTGTGTGGGAGGCTGAGTGTGACCCTCCACCTCACATCCCCTCGGAGGACAGCCCCTCCGCTCATACCCAGCCCTGCCTTCCTCGCCCCCTTGGGTGCCTCTGACAAAGCCGTGCCCTCCCTCTCCAGCCAGCCAACAGGGTGGGGCCAGGCCGTGTCCCCGACGGGCTCACGGCACTTCATGTGTTACTATTCACCCCACAGCCCTTACTTCTGGCCACAGCCTTCCTGCCTCCCCAGCGCCACCAAGACCACCTCTGTGCAGCAGCTGCTCTTCCCTCCTCCTGATCCTGGGGTGTCCAGGCTGCACCCATAGCCTGCTCTGCTGAGCTAGGGGGAGGGCAGCTCACAGCCCCTGACGTGCACTGAAGCAGGTGCCAGTAAGATCTCTCATTCCTGCCAGGGTGTTCGCCCAGGTGAGGACACCCAGCTCTGCCCGAGGCTGTGTTCCTATCAGCAGGGGCAAGAGATGTGGCCAAGGGACAGAGGTGCCTGGGGAGCAGATGGTGAGTCCAGGTGATACCAGTTAAGTCCATGGATCTGGAAGCATCCTCAGTCTCGTCTGGAGCATGCACCAACCAGTGAGTGGACATCTGTCACTCTCAGCTGGACAGACCTGACCAGACTAGGCTCAGTCGTACAAGGAAGAGGCAGGACATTATGGTCAAAAGGCCTTGTTAGGTTTGGATCTGGAATGTCCACCAAGGCCCATGTGTTCAGAATTTGGTCCCCAATGCAGCCATGTGCAGAGGTGGGGGATTCAGGAAGTGATGGGGTCGGGGGCTCTGACCTCGTCGATGAATCAAGCCATTGAGGGATTCAGAGAAGATGGCATTCAGGAGGTGGTGGGAGCTGCAGGAGGTGGCACCCGTGAAAGGAAGCGGCCATTCCTCCCTCCCACCGGCCGTGCCCCTCCAGCTGCAATGAAACGGATGGCGCTCCTCCACCACCCCTCGCCATGACACCCTGCCTGCCTTCAGCCCAAGCGTGGAGCCACTGGGCCGTGAAACTCTGAAACCATGAGCCGGAACAATCTTTCCTCCTCAAAGTCATTTTTCTCAGGTGCTTTATCCCAGCACAGGTCCAGTCTCTGCGCTCCCTGCCCCCAGGCAGGGTTATTACTGGAAGTGCGGGCCTCACACGTGTGCAAGGTCCGGTGTGCCACACTTTTCTGAAACACCAGTGCCTGTGCCAGCTCATCCTGTTTCTTACTGAAATCAGAAAAACAAGTCACGATCACTCTTCATCTTCACAGGAAGCGTCTTCTTACGGAAAGTCGGTTGTTAGTGAAACACACACTTTGCCTTTTCTCGATCCTGACTGCCATGATGGACTTGGAGCAACTCATTCTTGTTGTTATTGTTGTAAAGCAGCAGAAATTGGGACCACATGCAAACAAGCATATTCTCATAAGGAAACAGCTGTCCTAAGCGCAGCACCAGGAGCCCTGACTCCACCAGCTGCCGCCTCCCTCCTCCCGACTACACCCTGAGCAGCACAAGGTGTTTCCCACCTGGGTATCCACCAAGCCCCGCCCTCCCGCATGTCTGACACGCGGTGAGCTCATGGGTCAAGGTGACACTCATAGACCATTCCTAGCAATCAGTGTGCCACACCACGCGGTAATGACGGCCAAGTAATTGCCACTCGTGACGCAGGGCCCAGAAAACAAAACCCTCACGGATGGCTGTCTGAGTCGAATCCAGGCACAGGATGCCCTGACTTGGGGAAATGATGCCAGGGTGATTTCAGCAGGAAACAGTTGTACACAGACAACTCTGTCAACCCTCTGTATTGCTGGTCCTACCAACTTAATAACAGAGCCACCAAAAAGGGAGTCAAAAAGCTCAGTGGAGGGTAAAGAGCTGCATCCAGGGGGACCACGTCCGACAAGCATCCCTCCTGCCTCGTGGTCACGCTGCCTGCAGCTCTCCTTCCCAAAAATTCATCCCATGAAATTGGTCATTACACAAAACTTGCCCTGTGTGAGTCAGAATTTAGAGAGAATGTTTCTATGGTCATATACACATTCCGTGGTGTGCTAAAAAAACTGACCAGAAGAAAATAAAACTGACCAGAACTAGTATATATTTGCCACACAAATGAAAATAATTTTTAGTCTATTTATATAATCAGCATTAAAAACTCAAAAGCAAACCAGGCACAGTGGCACACACCTGTAATTCCAGCAACTTCAAAGGCTGAGGCAGAAGGATCACAAGTTCGAGGCCAGCCTCAGCGACCTAGGGAGACCCTGTCTCAAAATACAAAATAAAAAGGGCTGGGAGCTGGGCAAGGTGGCGCATGCATGTAATCCCAGAGGCTTGGGAGGCTGAGACAGGAGAATTGCGAGTTCAAAGCCAGCCTCAGCAACAGCAAGGTGCTAAGCAACTCAGTGAGACCCTGTCTCTACATAAAACACAAACTAGGGTTGAGGATGTGGCTCAGTGGTCGACTGCCCCTGAGTTCAATCTCCAGGACCCTCCTCCCCAAAAAAGGAATATAGCTTGGTGGTAACGTGCCCCTGACTTCAATCCCCAGTACCAATATACAAACAAACAGCAAAAAAAACAGACTCTGCCTTGTTGGTTGGAGGTGAAATTCCACTCCCCTTTCCAAGTTCCAAGGAAAGGTACTGGAGGTGTTTGCCCACGAGGACTCAGAAGGGCATCACGTGGAATGGCTCCTACTGAAGGTGTGGGCAGACGGGGTGATGAAATAGAGAACACAGGACGCATCCAGGAATAGTATCAAAAACAAGGTGTTGCCCAACCCTGGCCCACAGCGAACAGGTAGCTGAACACCCACTCCGTCCTGCGGCCACCGAGCAGCTGCTTGGCCAACGCTTTATTTATGCCCTGCCCTGCCCTCCCTGGATTCACGCTCACGTCACATCCTGCCACTGGGCCGCTCCCTAGAGCCTCTCCAAAGCAAAGAAATCATAGGCCAGGCAGGAAGGAGGCGAACAGAAACAGGAAGTGAGACGGGACACTTCAGGGACCTGGGGTCGCCAGGTTTTGCAAATGAAAATGCAGGATGCTCAGAAATCTGAGTTTCAGATGAACAAAGAATTCACTCAGTACAAGTGCGCACCCTGGGGAAGCCAGGAAGAAGGAACGGGAGGTGACAGCTGAGGACAGCGTGCCCTGGCCGTAGCCCAAGCTGGCCGCACTCTGTGCTAAGCCGGACACCCCGGGTAGGCCCAGGCGACCTAGCTTCGTTATCGTCCACTGACGAGGGCCACAGAGCTCTCTGGGGTGGGCCACCTGTGTTTTATATAGCACAATAATACTTTTTTCCCTAAAGAAAGTATTGTTGTCTAAAAAAAAACCCCATCATTAGGCCAGGCTGGGCACTTGGGTTGCACGCTTAGCAACAGAGAAACCCACGCGAAGCAACTGTTCTAAGAAACCCCATCGGACCAGCCTTGGCTCTTGGCATTGTTCAACACTGTGTGTGGCTGACTGCTTCCTCCCCAAGGAGGTCTTTTTCCGTATCATGAATTGTGTGCATCTCTGCCAACAGGAGAGACGGGTAAGTTTTGGAGACTTGGAAAAACAGTCGCCTAGACCAAGTGCAGCCTCTTTGGACCTTACCACCAGGAAGGAAGAGGCTGAACTGACGGTAGGAGTCTCACACATCACTCCCCAGGGTCACCTCTGCCAAGCACTTCAAGGAAAGGTTAAAAGAAAAATTTGCCTTAATGGTACAGCATAGATCTGGAAGGGGAAGAGGGCCTGGCCTCCCTATTTAAATGAATATTGCTGCTCACAAAACATAATCTTACTCATTTCTCAGACTACAATATTTGTCTCTGGTCTTACAGCAGCGTCCCTTGGGCTCACAAAAGTACTTATATTAGTATTTCCAGTCTGTTTATTTAGTACATTTACATGCTTACAGAGGAGGACCTCAGAGATCATCTAAGAACTAATTCAATTTATACGTGTGTGCGCGCGCGCGTTTTGTTTTGGGTTTGGGGGGCAGTACTGGGAATTGAACCCAGGAAAGTTCTACCACTGAACTACACTTTCAGCCTTTTTGTTTTATTTTGAGAAAGGATCTTGCTAAGTTGCCCAGAGAACCCCTAACTTTCCATCCTCCGACCTTAGCCTCCTAAGCAGCTGGATCACAGTGGGCGCCACACACTGGGGCTCACCATTCCTTAGGTTAGGGAAACTGGTCAGCCAAGGTGACCCCAGCCAGGACTGGACTGTGACCTCAGACGCTGCCCTGGAAACTGGCGTTTCCCCAGCGCCTCTCCTGTGCCATCGCCCCCGAGGCTGAGGGCAACAGTCTCTCTCATCAGTTTCCAATGCCAGCAACTTGCCATCCTAGTCTTGGTGAGAGCTGGAAAGAAGCTGCGGAGATGCTCTTCTCCACCCACCCGTCGCGACAGATACCGTCGCTGCAGACTCGGCTGGTGTCAGGTAAGGCAGCAGAGGCCCCAGTATGTGAGACCAGACAAAACAGACACTGCTCTCAAGGCAGCGCCACGGCCTGGGATATCTGGGTATGAAGATATATGACAATATGAGAAGGCCGGACACAAACACAGGAAGACACCGGGGACATTAGGATGAGGTTTTCAGTGGGTTTTTTCCACTTATAAAAAATCTCCAGTGATCACTATGAATTATTTTTGCAATAAGTAAAACTCTAATTTTTCATTAAACCATGATTATAAAAGCGGTAGCCTCAAAATAACTTGTGTAAAATGAAAGCCTTTAACTTTACTTTGGCCTCCAACTGTGCCAGCAAACAGGTAGAGCTGAAGAAAAGGTTCTCTATACGGGACAAGAAAACGGCAATTTATCTCCAGCCAAGAGCGAAAAACAAAGACCGACACTTCTCCCAGGTCCTTTACTGTGTCCACTCTGCCTCCCTGCCACCTCGCCCGCAGGACAGGCCTGCACTTGGGGACAAGACGAACAGCATGTGCTCCTGCTTCTCCGAAAGCCCAGCTCGGCTCACATATCTTGCAGGCTACTGTGAGCCAGAAATGCAGGGTCAAGACCTGTCACTCCAGGGGATGCCCCCCTCACACGCCCAGCCCTCTGCCCACCGGGCTGGCAAGCAGGAGTTGGCAAGGAAAGCAGGCAGCTGCCTCAGGACCAGCGGGAGCAGAGTCGGGAGCCTAGGCTGAGGAGACCAGCTCACTCAGATGAACAGCCCTCCCACGCAGGGCCCTGAGGTCGCCCCAGGAACGACGTCCCTTCTCACGTCACCCATGTGGCATTGCAGTTTGTGTTTCAAGAAAGCAGGCTGAATTCCCTCCAGCCATCCCTTCCTTGTTTCCACACTCCACTTGATTCTGAAAAGGGCACAACCCAGTGACAGATGACGGGGGTGTCAGCCCCAGAGGTAAATGCCCTTTGGTCAGGGTCTCCCATACAGATTCCGGTCACCCTGTCAGCCTGGAAATGCTGGCTTTTTCGGGTGTCATGCACAGGTCAAGCCAGTGGGAAGGGTGTCAGGGAAGACCTGTCCCCATTTACCCGGGGGGAAGAGCAGAAGGGAGTGTGGTCACACGTTCCCACCACCCATTCCCTCCACCTCCCAGGATCGAGAGGCAGAAACCGCGTGTGGGTGAGCGATGACTTCCTGTCCATTCCCTCAGAAGACCTGCTACTGCAGATGTTAAGAACTGCATGTTGCTGAAGCCTCCTCACTTCAAAAAATGATAAACATGGGTTTTCTGAGTGTGAAGGCAGGGCTTGCGTAAAATCCACGGTTACAGGGGTTCTTGCTTTCTTGAGAACACGAGCCAAAGCACCAGCATCACCAGGACCACCACCTCCAAGTACAGTCTGCCTGGACCAGCGCTTCATGTCTCATTCGCCTAGTGCCAGAGAAGATCCCAGTCCTCGAGCACGAATCCCAGGCACGAAATCCAACAGAGGCTCAATAACAACAAGCAAGCTCAAGGGCGACCGTCCTCACCGGGAAACCACGCCTCAGGTCAAGCTGGCAAAGGAGGCAATCTGTCCCATGAAGAGTTAAGGCACTCCCGGTCTTCTCAGAGAGGAACAGACACCTCGCTCCCTCTGGTCATTCTCTGATGTCCTGCACTCTAGATCGAGACTCAAGATCGAGGAAAGGGAGACATCTCTGGTCCCACAAGAGTACCTGGGTCCACCCTGACCACTGCAGCTTGGGGACTCGATTAGGCACGGCACTTGGCCAAGCACTTGGGGACACGATGGTAGGCACTTGCTTTTCCTGACTTCTGTTCACTGACGTTCGTACCTGCTCTTGTAGCCATGACCAGGTCCCTCTGCACTGGTTGAGTCGTCCCAGGCCCCACACCCTTTCCAGCATGGACAGGACCCTAAAGAAACAGGCAGGGCGGTTTCCACTCCACGTATGAGGAAACTGGAGCTCGCTGAAGTTGTGTAACTCGTTATGCAGCACAGCGTGACTCAAGCCTCAGGGTGTGACACAGGACTAGAGAACAAGCCCCCTGTGGGGCTCTCAGTGCCCGCCCACCAGTGGGGTTCGCAGGGCGCTAGGCCAGCAGGCCCAGATTCCTGCTTCAAGCAACAGGGTCGGGCTGGGGGTGCAGCTGGGGCAGAGGGCTTTCTAGCACCCATGAGGCCAGGGTTCAATCCCCAGCACCGCAAAAAGGCAGAAGAGGGCAACCAGCATTGGCAACTAGAATCCAATGAAGGGGAAGCCACTTTCCCCTCAAAATAGCAACAGCTTGCCGAAGGTGGGACCCTCGCATCTCCAGCAGCAGGTGACGGGGCGTGGGAACCCAGTGCAGCTCTTCTGAACACTGCAGCGGTCTTTGCCCACGAGAGGAATGAGGTTCTGGAAAGTGTTATAAAATGCATGTACCTTGACGCCACTATGCCAAACGAGCATAAAAGGCCACATATTATATACTTCCACGTATATAAGGTGGGCAGAGCAAGCAAACGTAAGGAAACAAAGTCCCTTGGTGGCTGCTGAGGCTACTGAGGGTGCGGACAGTCGTGGAGGACTGGGGGCAGCTCACAGCTGACCAGATGGCAAGGCATTCTCCTGGTAGCGATGCTCTGGACAGTGGCGATCTGGAACTACACTAAAACCACTGAAGCGTGCACTGTAGAGGCTAAGTTAGCCAGGCACGGTGGCTCATGCCTGCAATCCCAGCACCTCAGGAGACCGAGGCCAACCTCAGCAACTTAGTGAGACTCTATCTCAAAATAAAAATAAAAAGGCTGCAGATGTGGCCAAGTGGTAGAGCACCTCAGGGTTCAATCCCCAGGGTCAAAAAATTTTTTTTGATTATATCTCAAAACTGTTTTTTTTTTTAAGTAAGAATTGGTTAAGCAAATTAAAAAGACCTCTGGCTATTATCTCCTTCAAGTTCCTCATTTAAGGGTGAGGAAACCAAGCCACAAGCCTGACATTCAGGTTTAAACTGGTGTCCTCACGCGTCCCGCCTGCTGGTCCACTCCTTAACGTCCACTGGGGCCCAGCGCGGTGCTATGCCAGATTGGACACCAAGGACTTGATCCTGGTCAGCTCAGTCACCCCTGAAACGGTGACGTCGCACCCCATAGCCCGTAACAGCAAGGTCAGGGGAGTGACCTGGAGAGAGATGGGCCAGCAGCAAGGGCACTCCAGGAAGGGGACACGCTCTGCCTCGGCCTGGTCAGCACAGGGCAGGCAAGTAAAGTGACCCTGGAGGAGCAGGGCGGGGACCCAGGCAGGAGGGCAGCCCTGGCAGGTCACGAGGGACCATCCATCTGGCTAGATTTCCTCAAGCAAGAATGCACTCATACGTAACTCAGGCGATTTTAAAAATAAAAAACAGACCACGCTGCATTCGGGTACGTGGCCACCTACAAGCACAGTAAACCCGGTTTATGAGTTCACACTCTTCTCTTTATTCTGGTTAGAAAATGGTTCATTTTCCCACTCTTCTGAGATCTGAAAAGATAACAACCTTGCTAAATCCATGTGACCTGAAAGGGAAGGCAAAGAATAAAAGAGCTCAAGCCAAAGTTTAAAATGAAGCTACTAACAATGACATGGGACGGACACACGACTCAGAGCAGGAGCTCTAGGAGAGATCCTTGTCCTGGGTTTATCCAGCCGGGTTTCCTTTCCACTGACAGATGAAGGTGGTGCCTCTGGGAATGACCTCGAGGCTCTGGGTGCCAATGACTGGCTCCTCTGTGCTCACCCCACTGACATGGTTAATCTGCTTAATTACGGCGTCGTTGAGATCTCAAATTTTCCTATTTACTTTGCATCCTGAAAGGTTCTTTGAAACCTGAGCAGCCTACTCTACCTCTCCAGCTCGGGAGAGGCTACAGCCCTGGGAGCCCGGGCAGCGGGAGGGGCGTAAATTTCCACCAAGTGGAATGTGGAAATAATCCGGAGTACAAGAACAGAACGGATGCTTCCTAGCAGCTTAGCAGCTTCCCTCCCTCGCTCGTCACTGTTCTGCTTGAGGAAATGATTTCTTAGAATTTATAATCAGACTATGAAATTAAGCACAAAAAACAGAATACATTCCAAAGTCAAGGGCTGGGAATAAAACTTAGTGGTAGAGCCCTTGTTCATCATGTGCCACAGAAAAAAGAGAAAAAACCTGAACTATTTTCTCTGTAGTTACTAAGCTGAGCACAGTGGCACACAATATGAACTTAATAAATACATATCAACCTACTGCTTGGGAAAGAATCACCAAATGATCTAAATAATAGGAGAATTAAATCATTTATACTTCTTTCAGGAAATAGTAACTGAATCCCTGCTCGAGTACCAGGCTTTGAGCCAGGCACTGGGGAAGGACAAAGCGGGTGAACCGTGGTTCCTGTCCTAAGGAGTTCACAGTCTGAAGAATGCAGACAAAGCATAAGCAATCTCTATCCCGGCAAGCACTCAAGGGTTGTTTCTTATTCTAAAATCAATTTCAAATCAAACTTGTTGTACTATTACATCTAATGTAAAAGCAGCCATTTCTCCTCTGACCACCCAGTGACATCTTTATTATTTCAACAGCACGTTCCATATCAGTATTGTGCTGAGCACGGTGGGGCATGCCTGTAATCCCAGCTACTAGGGAGGCTGAGGCAAGAGGATCACAAGTTCGAGGTCAGCCTCAACAACTTCGCAAGCCCGTGTCTCAAAATTTTAAGAAAGGGAGGCGGTTGGGGCACAGCTCAATAGTAGAACACCCCTGGGTCTGATCCACAGTACTGAAAAAAAAAATTAGCATTGATCTCAAACATTCGTTAGTACCACTATGTGCTAAGCATGAAGGTCACTACAACACTAGATCCATGTTCTCAGAGTTGACAAGTTGGGGAAATGAAATACAACCATTCTTGTAAGAACAAGCCTTACACAACATCTTAATGGACAATACAAAAGATTACGTACCCTACCGATTAAATTACTGTGGGGATTTAGAGTAGGAGGAGAGTTGCTCTAGTTGGTTGGTCCAATAAGGTGTTAGAAGACAGAGCTGGCCAAGTCTTAACAGACCACAGACGGAGGGCACTGCAGGGCAGCAAGGCAACGCACACTACTCAGCGATCAGAGATGAGCCACTCTGTTCAAAACACGCAGTGGCCCTGAGCACCGGTGGAGAGGGCACTGGAGAGAGCAGCTGTCATTCCTGAGCTCTGTCCTCCTTCAGGTCTGCTCATTAACAGTGAGACAGTCAGACAGCACCTGCCTTGAGACAACGGAGGCTGGGAAGAGAGTGGAACTGCCTGCACGTGTACCCTCCAAGGGTCCAGACCAGGGCAGTGGCATTCACCAATGCCGACTCTCACACTGGACTTCTAACCAAACACTGAGAAGCACTCACTGCCTCTCCTCTCTGCGTGTGCGTCTCCGACTCTTGTGGCCATTTCTCTTCCCTCCGCCTTTATTTTTCTGTCACCATCCTTCTCAGTATAAGTTTTTTTTTGGTACCAGGGATTGAACTCAGGGGCACCCGACCACTGAGCCACATCCCCAGCCCCATTTTGTGTTTTATGTAGAGACAGGGTCTCACTGAGCTGCTTAGCGCCTCGCCATTGCTGAGGCTGGCTTTGAACTAGTGATCCTCCTGTCTCAGCCTCCCTAAGTGCTGGGATTACAAGCGTGAGCCACCGCGCCCGGTTTCAGTATAAGTTTTTTTTAAAAAATCAATGCCACAGTCTGTATGTTTAAATCAGCCCACATGACATTTCCGTCTCATTTAATTCTTCCATACAATTTATATCCTCTAGTCACGCTAGACCCCGGAGTATTAAACGTGCTTTTACAAAGACGCTCTTGTCCTGTAATAACCCCATAACCAAAGTTCAGGAATAATGGTAAGGCCCAGACGCTTGACGGGAAACAAACAGGTTTTAAAATTCACCCAAAGCAGGCTCCGGGGCAGGAGGAAATCAGAGCCGCCACTCCACCATGCAGCTGGAAAGCAACGACCCCAGGGCACTAGCAAGCGAGGCTCTCAGGTCTCTCTGCCACCCTCCCAGCCTCCACTGCATGCTCGACCTTTGCACAGCTGGGAGACCCACCACACAGTGGCCTGAGGACACTGGGCCGCAATTTCTTCCTAGTCTGCCCCCTGCATGGCGCAGGAGGCTGCCCTTAATGAGTCGGCGTCCCTCCCTGCCACCTGCAGCGAAGCTGCCCCTTCTGTCTTCCTCACACACCAGGGCACACTTCTTGCCTTGTCCTGTTCCAGAGGACACCTGCAAACACCTCCAAGTCGTTCACAAACACGCTGGCCACCGTCCCACCTGTCCTGCCGCCTTCCACACCTCCCACAAGCTCTCCTCCAACCTCCGGGAGGGCACCGGGCACCATCCCACTTCCTGGATCTCACACAACCCCTCCTCACGAGATTCTGTGTCTGCTTTCCTTACGAATCCCCCCACGCCTCTCCACCAGGACCAGCAGCCTGCGCCGCCCACTCCACGCCACCTCTCCAGGGCCACAGCCGACTCAACCAAAGCAGAGCCACCCCAACTCATCAGATCCCTTGTTAAAATTCCCCCAGCTTGACCCTCAGCCGCTTGACAAACCAACGCCTGCACCTGTGGATAAGGTGAGAACCAACACAGACGGATGAAGTATGTCATTCTGGTGATCAGAAACTGACAGCTGAGAACATTTTACACAGAGCCAGTGAACTGCATTCCAGTCTATTATAATAAAAAACAATTCCTAGGCTATCAGGAAAACATAGTATCATTTGTGGCTTATATTTTTTACGTGCTATATGGACCATTCTTCATTCTAACAGTCCAGAGCTAGACATATTTAAGGATTCTAATTATTTTATGTATCAAACCACTAGCAAACCAAAGAAAAATTAGATCTTTAAAACATTCGTTTAGAGGCACATGTTTACATTTTGGAAACAAAACCCCCTATTTGAATGGCATTAGATGTTATTTATCACAGGGTCCTTTGATCTTGTTCCACAACGTCCCTGTTTCACTCCTGGCAGACCTCGCTCTCACTGCACAAAACAGACATTGTTTTAAACCCATTTGTAAAACACGTCCATGAACGTGACCTTCACTGCTGTGCTGGAAAGACCCTGTGGCTTCAGTGGGCACCTCCACGCTCCCGGGAAGTTCAGGACACTTTTCAGCAGCCCTCAAACCTGGGCCCCAGGAGCTTACTGCCAGTCCAGGTGCTCCAGGTCACCAAAGGGCCAAGAATCACACCTCCTCTTGTCACTCACACTTTGCTTGAGGGGGTGCATAGACGAGGCACCTCCATGAGGCCCTCCAGGGCCCCGTCCACACACGGGAGGTACGCTGGATATTCCAGGGCACATGCAGCTGGGAAATCTGTCCTCTCATGGTTTTCCAGCAACTAACCAGGGCTGGCCCACTGCTCGGTCAAAGGAAAGCAGAGGCAGAGCTGGACTCGCCACACTGCACTCAGGACCGAGACGGCTGCGCAGCTCCATCCCTCGCCTTACCGTCCTCTCCACTGAAGTCCCAGGCAGAGCTCTGACAGCTGGGATCTAACTTTTAGAACCATTTCTTTATTGCGAACAGTGCAAGCTGACCATAGTGACCCCCTACTCTGTTCCCACAGTGGGACATCTGCTGATGACCGCTGGCTACTGGATGGCTATCATTGTAAACTGGAGACGACACAGAGAAGGACGGCCCCACTGTGCCCTGAACGGATCGCAGCCCGGGACCTGCACTTGAGAACGCCACCCTGCAAAGCCACCCTGCAAAGCCAAGCACTGGCCGCACAGCTGGCCGTCCTCACCCTCACGGCAGCAATGCACCACCCATGAGTCAAGGTCAACTTGTCTTAGACCACAGATGAGATTAAAAAATGTTTAAGCCCAAGGAAAAATGAGATTATATATTGAAAATATACTTGGTGACAACTTAACCTTTCAGTCACTGACCTTTTCTCCATCCTGAGCTTTCTTCCAAGTTTTTCTACAACATAGATCTGTGGTTGGATTCTATGCTAAAATGTACGAGAAGGCAAAAACGTGCTCAGTGCCCCAGCCGTGTGAGAAGAACCCATGCTGCCCAAGCTCCGCACTCACAGGCTGCCCTTCACGTAGTGCGTCCAGACCCACAAGAGCGAGGACCCAGGAGCAGCCGGCAGGGTACCGCCTCTTCTGTGTTTCTTAATCCCTCCCACTAAACGCACACGTCTGCACAAATCCCCAACGCACAAGAGGCCACCAGGTGCTCCTAAAGCAGCCCAGTGCAACAGAATGACCTTTAAACCACACACAAGCCTCAACTTTAGAAGGTCTCTGCCCTCAAACCAGTCTGATACTACCAAACGTGGCCTGGAGAAACGGCCGGCGTCCACCTGAGGTTCCCCTTTGCC
This sequence comes from Geosciurus inauris, assembly GCA_004024805.1. Lineage (NCBI taxonomy): Eukaryota > Metazoa > Chordata > Mammalia > Rodentia > Sciuridae > Geosciurus > Geosciurus inauris. The sequence goes on from PVHX01020520.1 coordinate 17,739, forward strand.
AGGCATCCGTCAGTCCTGGCTATCAGAGAAACAAAGATAGGAAAGATAAACATTTATCTGAAACTACAGTTACACAATATTCTGAATCATAAATTTTTAACTGATACTCTCCAAACATAATCTGCCATTTTTATGGCTGGAATTTTGTATGGCTCGCCCCGCCAGTAACAGTCCTCGGAGTTGCAAACGGTGACCCAGATTTTATCAGGGCTGGCAGTGAAGACTAACCCTCATCCTGGCACGCAACTATCCTGTCAACCAGAGTAATATTTTTACCAACTCATAACATCTTGGTGAGCTATGAAACACTGATTTCAGACCCCACTGTAATAGGATGAGTAAAGAAGCAGACCAGTCGTCCTTCCCCGCGGCGCTGACCATCAGCATGCTCCTGGCAGGGACCCAGGGCGCAGGGACCTGTGGCACTGAATGGAGGTGCGTGGTCTAGACCTAGCCAGCCTAGATTCTTCATCTCCATTATTTTCCAAAACTAAATTATTGAATGAGCGTATCACTGGGCACCACGCACCCTGCATCTGCTGCACCCCAGGTGGACAGCACAACCTCTTCCCCGAGAATCAGACCCTGTTGTCACGCCCCTCTCCAACGCGGTCTTCCCTGGATGCCACTCGCCCCTTCTGGACGAGTGGCTCTCCTGCCTCTCGGGCTCTCCGTTCTCCTCTGCAGGTCTACAGAGCCATCGCACCCCATCCTGACCCCACACCGGGATCTGAACAATTATGCATAATGGGCTGGGGTGTGGCTCAGGGGCAGAGCGCTTGCCCAGCATGCAAACACCTGCCCGTGTTCAATCCTCAGCACACGAAATAGACACAAATTTGTAGTCCCCACTGTGACTCCCGTGGGTATCGTAAAGTCACCTCAAACTCAGCATGTTAAGAAACCAAACCTCCCAGCACTGCCTGTCACAGCCAGCGTCACCCAGGCCATGCCCGGCACAGCCAGCCACAGGCAGCTCTTCCTGCCCCGCCCTTCCTCCCTGCCCCCACCGCACCGCCACGCCTGGTGGAGTTCGCTGCTTCCCTTTCCAGCACCACGAAAGCTTCTCTCCACGATTAAGTCCCTCGTGTGTGTCTCCTTCCCAGAGTGACAGCATGTTTCAGCGCCGGCGTGTGAATTCTGAAACGGCAACCAACGTTCCCATCCCTGTCTCTGCCCATCCGACACATCAGACGGCCTGCGGACACCTGGCAGGTTCTGGAGCACTGAAGGCATCCACATCCTGAACCCCACAGCCAAACTCCCAGTCTCTGGACCTCGGTCACCCAGCAAGGCTTTGTACCCCGAGACGCCCTGTCAGGCACCACACTGTTTCCAGGGTGCAATCTGTTGCTATGCTGAAGCTGGCCCTGAAGTGTCAAGGTCAGCCAGGGGCAGGCCACAGAAGCTGTGGTTCCCTCAATGCCGGAGCAACCAACCAATGCCCTTTTCCTAAGTACTAGATCCCAGAAGACACACAGCACCTGGGGCAGGGACTGCTTCTGAGGAGTGAGACCAGTGGGAGGACTGCAGGTGGCACTTCTGTCATGTAACGCCCTTCAGTTCTGTTTGAACTTTTTGATAAGACTATGGATTAAAGCCAGGCGCAGTGGCCACGCCTGTCATCCCAGCACTTAGGGAGGCTGAGGCAGGAGGATCTCAAGTTCAAAGCCAGCCTCAGCAACAGCGAGACGCTAAGCAACTCAGTGAGACCCTGTCTCTACATAAAACACAAAATAGGGCTGGGGGTGGCTCAGTGGTCGAGTGCCCCTGAGTTCAATCCCCGGTACCAAAAAAAAAAGTACGATGCACTGGTCAGTTGATGCCTAAGAGAGTATAAGGATAGAAAAACAAAATGATGTGAACGTACATGGATGAACAGATGGAGAGAGAATTAAATTAAATCAGTACTTCTCCAACTGTCCGTAGTGGACAGCCAGAGTCTTTCTTTCCAATGCAGTATTCAAGAGCATGCTGTAGTCCTGCTGGGAGGGCCTGTATGTAATTCAGACCACATGCAACTCAACACACAAATCTGACAGACCGAAACTACCCCGTTTCCCAAGACAACTCCGCTGACCTCGTGCTTGGACATCACAGCAATTTTATTTGCTCAAGAAGTTTCTAAATATTCTCAACGTCTGTGTCCAGCTCAGCGTAGGTCAGTCAGGCCACACACTGCTCTCAGCGCGTGGCACGCACCAGCAGCTGCCCTGCGCTGCACCATCAGACACCTGGCACCAGTGCACATCCTGGGGACTGGCCCGGAGTCCATGCTAACTGGTCAGACTGTGTAACACCCTGTACAAGAAAGACAGGTAGATTGACAAGTGGGACAGGCAGTGACAGCTAGTCAGTTAGTGAATTAGGAGTCAAGGAGCTATTCTTTGTGCAAAGAATATTTCTGGATAAGTTAACTATGGTTCTCCCTAAACAGGGAATCCAGGCAAGATTGAAAAAATGTATTTTCCATTTTCCTCCCTCTAGTAGTGTTTTAGCACAAATAACTTTAATAACTGAAAAAAGAAAGTCAGGGGCTGGGGTTGTGGCTTAGTGGTAAAGTGCTTGCCCAGCATGTGTGAGGCCCTGGGTTTGATTCTCAGCACCACATACAAATAAATAAATTAAATAAAGGTCTGCTGACAACTAAAAAAAATTTTAAAAGAGAAAAAAAGAAAGTCAGAAACACTTTAAATTGGGCAACATCAACAGAGCACCCATTAAAGAAATTTATAATGTGTACAAGCAACGAAACAATATTTAGTCCTTAAAGAAACACAGTAAATATCTGTGTAAAAAAAAAGGAGCTGGAGCAATGGTGCATGCCTATAATCCCAGCAACTCAGGAGGCTGAGGCAGGAGGATCACAAATTTAAGGCCAGCCTCAGCAATTTATCAAAAAATAAAAGGACTAGGGATATAGCTCAGTGGTAACGTACCCTGAGTTCAATTCCCAGTTCCAAGGAAGACAGAAAGAAAAAGAGGGAGGGAAGAAAGGAGCTTTGAGATCTACTAAGAGCAAGAAGGAAGGCACAAAAGCATCTGCACACCACCATTCATGCTTTGTCACCCATGAACTGGGGAGTCACAAGCATTTAACTCAGGTCTACACAGGCACGCCTGTACTCCTCAGGCTTCTCTGGAAAGATAGGAGACAGAATGGGGGACCAGGCGAGAGTGAAACTAAAGAGCTCTCCCGGCACCTGCCTTTGTACTATTTAAACAGTCTGCCATTTCCACGTACTTCTTACCTACTCAAAAACGTTTTATTAGTTGAAAGAAGTCACCTGGAAACATTTCCTTGTGAGTTCAGAAAGCACACCCCGAGAAGGAAACCACTGGCTGCTTTGGCCGGGCATCACAGGGCCCAGGCCTAGGTGGGCCCTGGTGGGAAGACAGCGGAGCCAGAACCAGCGACACCAGCCTCCACAGAGCACAAACCAAGCAAACCACAGCACGTGCTGGACACAGCCAGACCAGAAGCCGCTCATCTGTAGCAGAAGTGGCAGCTCCAGTGGGCAGGGCCTGCGTCAAGGGTGGCCGGCATCCCACGAACTTGAAAGCAGGGACCACCTACCAGTTTGGAAGTGCACTGCTGGACTGAATGCCGGCACGTGGACGGACGATGGACAGCTGCACTCCTGGCAGAGCTGCTGGGGCTTCTGCACTCCCACGAGCTGGCACACAGTGCCCAGCTCCCTAGACGACTAGAAGACCTCAACATGGGCCACGGTGAGGCCCGTGCCACAGTGAGAGAGCAGGGCGGAACACCTCACCCTTGGGGGCGAGGAGGTTGACACTGACCATCCACAGGTCTGCACCCTCGTCCTCGTGAGGTTCCACACTTTCTGCCCCAGTCAGACCAGGGTCTGTCTATGCAGCCTCAGAAACACACCCCCATCATTTCTGGCTCCTCCTAGTCCCTCTTTCCTGAAGGCCTGTCTACATCCTTTCCATTGTTGAAGACTCCGTTTGTGTCCGTGGGTCCTCACAGAGCCTTCCCTGAATACCCACCCTTTACCCACCTGCCTCTCCACGGCATCCAGTATCTGAAGCCCTGACCGTGAACACTCACTCCAAGGGCACACACATGCTGGAACTCCGTTCTTGAGCACATCAGGAAAATTCTCATGTGCACACTACCAACGAAAATGGCTCCAAAGCAGGGTGCGGTGGCCACGCCTGTCATCCCAGCACTTAGGGAGGCTGAGGCAGGAGGATCGTGAGTTCAAAGCCAGCCTCAGCAATGGTGAGGCACTAAGCAACTCAGTGAGACCCTGTCTCTACATAAAACACAAAATAGGGCTGGGGATGTAGCTCAGTGGTCGAGTGCCCCTGAGTTCAATCTCCAGTACCAAAAAAAAAAAAAAAAAAAGAAAGAAAACATGGCAGGCTTCTGCCCACCCTTCCTGGGCAGCACCGTGGCCATGCACTGCGCTCGGCTGTCAGTACAGCAGGACAGGCATGACTCTTGCCTTCACAGCTCCACAGGGCATGAGAAAGAGAACGAGCTGGCGCAGAGGCACGTCTACAGTCCCAGCAAAGTGAAGACAGAGCAATCACAAGTTCAAGGTCAACCAAAAGAGAGAGGGATTGTCCAACAGTCATGCAGGAGCAGTGCAAAGGCTGGACACAGCCCGTGGACGCACCCTAACTGGAGTGGGCCGCTGAGGCAGGCGAGACCTGCAGATGCCAAAGGCGCCGAGGCCTGAAGGTAGCGGAGGAGTTAACTGAGGGGACAATGTTCCGGGCGCAGGTAACAACTTGTGCCAAGCTCCTGAGGCCAGAGGGAGCATGGCCAGGGGAGGAAACCACCAGGCGTGCAGCACGGCTGTGAGCTTCAGACCTGTAACCACAAGAGGAGAGACTAAGGACACGCCTCCAGCAGGCAAAGACCGCCACCTGGGCACGGGCAGCCCCTTGGAGCCAGCCACTCAGCCTGCCTTTGTCTGGGTCCCCCTTCACTGGCAGAGAGATGTCAGCTGCTTCAGACTGGGAAAGCTGGGAACCAGCCTCCCGCCTCCCTCAGGAACACGTGTGCGTGGACATCCAGAGCAGCTCATGAGCTTCAGTTGGAAACTGGCTGAAATAACCAAAGATCTTTTTGATGGCACCAAGGAAAGGCCGTGGGGGATCAACCCCTCACCTCTAAGCAGAGCAGAGCAGGCGCAGCACTGAGAAGGGACATCACCTTCCGTCCCTGCTCACCATCTGCTGTGCCACCACGGAACCAGAAACAAAATCAGGAAGTCCAGGAAGGAGGTGAAGGAGTCCACGTCATTCACCACTGGCCGCCAGCAAGTCCTGAGGCAACTCTCAGGGAGAGATCCTGGGTAAGATCTCAGCAACCACTGTGTCCAAGAAAACACAAGCTGCTCCCAAAGAACATCTTTAGTAATAAAACTCCAGACTCCAGAGGCTGCAGTTCAGCTAAAGATTCCCATACTCACCCCAATCCAGCAGACAATCTTCAGTCTCCTCTGGCTTCTCTGCCTTCTTTCTACCTCTGAGCTGCATCCTCTGCCTTTTACTTTTATTTTGAGACAGTCTCGCTAAGTTACCCAGGCTGGTCTCAGACTTGGCGACCTTCCAGCCTCAGTGTCCTGACTAGCTGGGATTCCAAGATACACCCCCACCTGGCTTATCTCCCGCATTTCTATAACTGACCCCCAGCACCGGTTTAAACAGAACGTTGTTTTGGGGCTTCATCACTAAATTGATAAAGGCAGAAACTACAACAACGATCATCCACAATCCTAGAAATGACCGCTATAAGCATATTCACCTATATTCTTCTTTCTTTTTCCTCTCTCCTCCTCATACAGAGGTTTTTGGTTTTTTTTTTAAAAGCTCACTGAAAGGAAAAACTCACTCACTTCAAACATGAAAGTCTCTAATATCTTTGAAAATGACAGAGAAGGTCACAAAAGGGTTTTCCAAGGTGTGGCCTTAGAAATTTCCTGAGTGCATGTTAACAGATGATAGAATAAAAATGATCAAATCCCAATAAGCCTGTGAAATACTCACATAAGCAGAAATAAACTAGTTTTCTAATGGGGTCTCTGGCATCTTTGATGCATATTGTGCATTAAAGGCATAAAGTACACACACACCCCCAACCTATCAATCCAGAAGCCCTTTGTTCAGAGTCCAAATGAACTGGGGTCAGGAAGGACATACTGCTCTACCAACGTTTCAATGCATGAAAACATTTCCAGTCCCCAGCACAAAAGCAGAAGGGCCTTCCCCTTTCAACCTGCCCTCCTAAACCAGGCACAATGGTGCACGCCTGTCATCGCAACTACTTGGGAGGCTGAGGACTGCAAGTTCAAGGCCAGCCTCGGCAACCTAACAAAACCCTATCTCAAAAATAAAAAGGGCTGGGGATGTAGTCAGTGGTAGAGCTCCCTGGGTTTAATTCCCAGTACCAAAAACAAACAAAACAAAAAAAACTGCCCTCCAATAATAGGCTAATTGCTTCAGTCCTCAGTCTCCCAAATCACCCTTTTCAAAAAACAAAAAAACAAAAAACTGTTCCTTAAGCTGGGCGAGGTGGCGCAAGCCTGTAATCCCAGCACTTCAGGAGGCTGAGACAGGAGAATCATGAGTTCAAAGCCAGCCTCAGCAAAAGCAAGGGGCTAAACAACTCAGTGAGACCCTATCTCTACATAAAACACAAAATAGGGGTGGGGATGTGGCTCAGTGGTCGAGTGCCCCTGAGTTCAATCTCCAGTACCAAAAAAAAAAAAAAACCTGTCCCTTAGATTGGCTGAGTCCACACTTCCCATCACCCTCTTCTGGGCTGGGTATGTAATTGAGGCAGAGGGTGAAAAAGACGCTGCATGTGTCTTCATCTGTCTTATGTCTGAATTCCTATATGTCTTAATTTGTCAGCGAACTTAGACTTGATGCTGCCACGAACCTCAACCACAATTTATTTTCAAACAATCTCCGCAAACTATGAAGACAGTAGGAAGCAACCTGCCTCTTTTTCTCCTGGAAACTACTTTACTCACATTATCTAATTAACCCTGTCAACAAGTCCAAAGTGCCCAACCTGGACATCAACTGGTACACTGGCAGACTGTCATCTGTCCCCTCCCCACCCCTGTCATATCACATTCTCTCTAAAGTGACATGGACTGATTTGTGCTGGAAATCTTAATGAGAATGAACGGTTAACAGGCGTCACACCATTTCTGGTTTGGGAGGTTCTTCTGCATCTCTGTCTCACCAGAGATGAGAACTCCAAATGGGGTCACTCAGCTCAGAGGCAAGCTCTGATGGTCCTTCCACCACACCAGCGTTACCTGGTCACCAAGGACACCTCATTCCAGGGCACGCGATGGGCAGAGGCGGCAGAGCAAGAGGGCAGGCTCACAGGCTCGCAGTGATGCCATGCGTATCTCATCTGTCAATCACGGTCGACAGAGGAGATTCATCAAGCTCACCAAGCCTCAGTGTCCTCAACAGCAGATGAGCTGACAGTATGGACTGTTCACAGGCTCACTGTGGCAGCTAAAAGAAAGAGGAAGTGTAAACCCCCAGGTCATGAAAAGGGTTCCGTTCACATGTGACCCTGGACTCTCTCTCTCTGATGAACCAACTCAGCTCAGGGGCAGAACAGACCACCAGCAAATGGCTATTTCCTTCCCTCCTCCTCTCTACCTTCTCTCTCTCCTCCTCCTCCTCTAATCCTCACACAAAAACGGTCCAACTAGTAGCTACAAGCCAAGTCCCTAAAATAAAAACAGATGCTCCTCAAAAGGGGCCAGTGTCCTCTGCCAAGACACTGAGGCAGAGGAGCTCCCAGAGTGGGCACTGCTGATGGGTTTCTAAAGAGAGGGACTCTCAACTCAAGGACTGGCTTCAGCTACAGGTCTGGGTTGTCTGGGCTGCAGCTGGGAGTGGAAAACCACCTTACCCTACCGCCAGGGCTTCTGCACCTGCTTGGCTGGATGGACGGCTAGGAACTGGGTGACAGAAAAGGGAAGAGGCGAGAACCAACTTGTGCTGAGTATTTACTACGTGCCACATGCTTTGCCTTACGCATGCTATCTTATCTGACCTGCGTGTGTGTGCGCGGTGCTGGGATTGAACCCAGGGCCTTGTGCATGTGAGGCAAGCACTCTACCAACTGAGCTGCATCTGCAGGCCCCCCTTTTTTTTTCTTTACAGTTGAATCCAGGGAGCTTCACCACTGACCTACATACCCAGCACTTTTACTATTTTTTTGAGACAAGTTTTCACTAAGTGGCCAAGCCTGGCCTCAAACTTGGAGCTCCTCATAAGCCTCTCAGGTAACAGGTGTGTGCCATCACACCCAGCTTCATCGGATCTTTCAAACCACCACAAAAGAGGTATTTCTACCTTCATGTTACAGACAAGAAAACTGAGGCAGAAGGCACTGTTTTTGAATGACTAACGGTCCTTCATGAAAACAGGCATATAATATCGCCAAAGGCAAAACAGAAAAAAATGAAACTTTTAAAGAAAATAAATTTAGAAAAACTTTCAAAGTAATATGTTCAGATAGGAAAAGATTTGAAAATTTTGTCCCAAAAACCATTCTTAAGAAGTTACTCAAGTATGCCACAAAATGAGGGAATAAACAAAGAAACAAAAGACACAGGAAAGACGCCAGCTCTGTGAGCCCTATGGCAGTCCCAGCAAGGCCACTCTGCAGAGAGGAAGAACAAGGAACAAAGCCGGGAAAGGAGACTCGACAGAACAGGTGGAACTCAAAACCCAGAAAACTCAAAATCACAAAAAAGGAAAATAATGCATTGGCATATTAAAAGGCAATTTGAAATAAAAATACTGTTTAATTAAGTCATGGTCCAAATACGAAGAACCTAAAAAGTGAGACAAACATAAACAACTGGTGCAGAGAGAGAAGGACAAGCCCACCTGCAGGCGTGGGAGGCACCCTTTGGATGGTACCCGCTGTCCTGACCTGAGCACCAGCATCCAAGTCCAAAGCCCGACCCTCACACGCGGCCACGAATCATTCTCAGAACTGTGATGATGCTGATGCCGCCTCCGGGTCCACTTTAAGAATCTTTATGAATAAGAAGATCACCTTCTGGGCAAAGCACAGGTGCCGGCTGTAGGTTCAGGGCCTCGGAGCCTTGAGGTGTCACAGCCTAACCGTGACTGGCAGAACTGGTCTCCATCAAAGCCACGCACTTACAAAGAAAGCGGCAAGTCAAGAAAACCGTCAAACGCGGACCAGATTGTAACTAACCAAGGTGACCTGCCAGACACTTAAATATTTTTAAAATGTTTAAAACATTTTATTTTTCGCAGTACTGGGGATTGAGCCCAGGGGTGCTCTGCCGACAAGCTACATCCCCAGCCCTTTTTAAGTTTTTTATTTTGAGACAGGATCTCACTAAATTGCCCAGGCTGGCCTCAAATTTGCTCTTCTCCTGCCTCAGCCTCCCTAATACTTGGGATTACAGGCCTTCTCCACCACGCCCAAGAAACTTAAAATAATTTAAATAACAATCTTGGGAGAGGAAGAAGAAAACCAGTTTAAGGAACTACATTGTCACCTTCATATAAGAAGCTTAAAGTTGACAAATCAAAAAAAGGATGATAAACTGGGCACGGTGGCATAGTCCTAGCACCCCAGGACTCAGGAGGCTCAAGTAGGAGGACCTCAAGTTTGAACTTAGTGATACCCTGTCTCAAAATAAAAAATTTAAATGGCTCAGTGGTAAAGCACCCTTGCAAAGATCAATCCCCAGAAACAAAAAAAAAGGAAGGGCGGTAAAAGTATATATCACAAAGGGTTAAGACAAAGATCAATGATCTAAAAATTCAAGAAACAGTTAAAAAATAAATAAAAGTTTCCCTCTGTGAGCCTTGAGGAAGTAAAGGAGGAAAATACTATTTTAACAAAAGTCCTCTGTATCGCTGGATTTGTTACCAAGTGCACAGAGATCCCTTTGACAAAAATAATTTTTTTACCACAAATTTCAGACAAAACACTAAATTATCCTAAAAATTAGGAGGGGCAGCCAAATGTATAGTTGGAATTGTATGGAAGAACAGGATAAAGCTTTTTTCCTTAAAGAATTATGTTATTCAAATAAAGTTTTCTACAATGGGCTGTAAAATAAAGATGGAAAAATCTACTGAAGCTAGATCACTTTCTTTTTTACAATTGTTTTCTGGTTTATGTACAAAAGAATATGTATTGCATTATAACCAGAAACTTTTAAAAAGTTCAGTGTGACCCATGTTCAAAGTCAATGCTTCAAAGCCAGCCTCAGCAAGGGCGAGGCGCTAAGCAACTCAGTGAGACCCTGTCTCTACATAAAACACAGAATAGGGCTGGGGATGTGGCTCAGTGGTTAGTGCCCCTGAGTTCAATCTCCAGTACCAAAAAAAAAAGTCAATGCTTCAAGTTGCTAAGAGCTTCACACTCAAGCAGCCAGTCTGATTCATGAGCTGCAGAGGACAGGAAGGACAACGCCAGTTTTCAGAGGCCACATGCTTTCCTGCTGTTACCAGAATGCCACAGAAAAGCTGTGGTTGCTCAGGAAAGGGAGCCTTCAGGAGGGACATACCCAGGAGCCCTTCACCTGAGAAAGTGACGAAGACCTTCTAAAGCCTCTAAGGGATCCAGGCTGTTTCCCATATGGCTCCTCGTTCAGCCGAGGAATGACAGGGAACCAGGTGGGGAAGGGGAAGAGAACTGCTTCCTAAAAAGTGAGTAGAGGACACAGACAGACAGGGTCCTCCACTGAATGACCACAGGCCTTTCCAGTCACGTCTTTACCCCTCCCTGGCCTCAGTTTTCTAATCAAACACAAAAACAAAAAGCGAAAATTGATCCTTGTCAAATCTAAAATCCTGTGATTTCTGATTTATACAAGCTTCAACTCCCAACAGTGAACAACAGGACTCTACTGCTAGCCCCATTTCACAGCTGAGGGGCCAAGTAATCAACGGATCACAAGAAAATTAAGTCAGGGTTAATTACCACCATTTTCAAGCTCCTACATTTTTTAAAAAAATTTTTTTAATTTTTATTTTGAGACAAGGTCTCCACAAGTTGCTTAGGAGATCACTACACTGGTGAGGCTGGCCGGCCTTGAACTTGCGATCCTGCTGTATCACAAAGCACTGGGACTGCAGCCATGCACCGCACCTGGCTCAAACTCCTTATCTACCCAAATGCACTGCCTCCTGAGGTCCAGTGACATTTAACATTCACCTTATTCAACTTTAGATAAGGCTCTGAAGGAAAGAATTTTTGACAGACGGCTTATTCTGAAAGATAATAGTCACAATGACTTAATTTCTTAAGTTCTCTTCAACCAATAGGCCAAAAACTTTCAGAATGGCATTAGATGAGCCTGCCTGCTGCTTCTGGGTTGTTCTCGTTTCCCTTCAGCTGCCGTGGCACTGAGTCTGCTCAAAGCCAAGGAAGACCCCGGGCTGGGGGCTGGGGGCTGGGGGCTGGGGGCGGGGAGGGGGGGGCAGAAATGATCACAGCAACCTTTGCCAAAGCCTAATTTCCATTTTTGCCCTAAATCCCAAACAGTCCTGGATTTCTCTAATCATTCAAAATGCATGTATGAGCCGGGCGCGGTGGCTCAAGCCTGTAATCCCAGCACTCAGGGAGGCTGAGATAGGAGGATCGCGAGTTCAAAGCCAGCCTCAGCAACGGCGAGGCGCTAAGCAACTCAGTGAGACCCTGTCTCTACATAAAACACAAAATAGGGCTGGGGATGTGGCTCAGTGGTCAAGTGCCCCTGAGTTCAATCCCCAGTACCAAAAAAAAAAAAAAAAGCATGTATGAGAGGAATTGTTGCTGTCATTGTTTGGAGTCTTTTTTATCCAGCTTTTCACAGATAATAGGCCGCCCCGGCTTTTCTTTTCTTTTTTTTTTTTTTTTGAGGTGCTGACCCCAGGGATGCTTCACCACTGAGCTACATTCCTAGGCTTTTTTGTGATTTTTTATTTTGAGACAAGGTCTCACTAAATTTCCCAGGCTGGCCTTGAACTTGCTGTCCTCCTGCCTCAGACTCCCAAGTCATTAGGATCACAGGTGTGTGCTACTGCCCCCAGCCCCAGCTCATATTTCATATTTTCAATCATCATTTATATTGATCACATACCACATAAGTATGTATTCATACAGTTTAAAAATTGTCTGAGACCAAAAAGTTGCCAAATTATTGTAAATTACTGAATCTATATATTTTTTTTAATATTTATTTTTTAGTTGTAGATGGACAGAATATCTTTATTTTATTTTTATGTGGTGCTGAGGATCGAACCCAGTGCCTTACGCGTGCTAGGCGAGCACGCTACCACTGCGCCATAACCCCAGCCCCTGAATCTATATTTATTAAGTCCACTTTGATAAATCATAATAAAATAGGCAAAACTGCATTTACCTAAATGAACTTAAGACACGATGGGGGCTATTCTGGATCTGCATGTAGTAAAGAAACTGTCATCCTTTGGAACAATATCACCTTCAGAAAAGTGTCATATTATATCACATACTTGACTTCCACCAGTCACTTAGAAATCAAGGCACTGGGCACTGTGTCTGCACTATGACTCAGTAACCCAGAGAAGATCAGCTGTGGAACAAACGACCATCAGGTCTGCTTCAGGATCTCAGTATTGTACCAACCCCAGAAACCCAAAGGGAAACATCTCCTTACATAAAAATGCCAACACCTATGGGACAGGGAAGGAATAAGAACCAATCACATTGTGTCAAAGAGCCAGTTATGAAAACCTCATCCATCACTGTGTGTGTTCTTAAGGCCTCTCCCACCCATCAAAGTATCAGATACTAGTGGCCAAAGAAGAGCTGGACTCAGCTTTTAAAATAGCACACAATGTCTTAATTTTTGGAACTTTTCAACACAATTTTTGAACTAAGTCTACTCCACCAAAGAAGCACGGGCTTTAACATGGACTCTAAGGCAAGTTCTTAGGTGTTTTTCTCACTGGTAGCAAACGCCCACGGAGAGCAGGCAATCCTGACCCAAGGGAGCAGAAGACCCAGGCCAGCCAGCCTCAGACAGCCCAACCCTACAGCCTCAGCGAGTGCACTCCAGGTTCCAGCTGGGTTTCTGCTCAGCAAAGTAATGACTTCAGGTACCCTAATTGAAAGATCACCTCTAGTGTTGGAGAATGCATTTTCCGGTACAGTCTAATTTGAAAATTCAAATCTAATGTAAAAGTCATTACATCGAAAAATTGAAACAGCTGGGTACCAGTGGCACATGCCTGCAATCCCAGCAACTGGGGAGGTTGAGGCAGGAGGTCCAAGTTCCAGGCCAGTCTCGGCATTAAGTGAGGCTCTAAGCAACCTAGCAAGAACCTGTCTCAAACTACAACATAAAAAGAGCTAGGGACACAGTTCAAACCCCAGTTAAAAAAAAAAGCTAGAACAATTAAGGGAAGCCGGGGAGAAGGCAGACTCCAGACTGGAGGTATTTTAGGTTACCAAGTAGGACCTCACAAAACTCCTGACCCAGTTTCCACAGAATCCTTGCTCCAGCCCACGGCCACTTCACACACTGCTGTTAATTTTAATTACATCACTGTGCTGTGACCATTGTGTCACACTGTGTCACAGTGAGGCCTCAGGAGGCCAACAGGCCCTGCTCAGGGTTCCGCTTGCTTCTACCCAGAGACAGGCCCAGGGCCCTTCACCGAGACTGCTCCCCAACACTTCCCTCTGTCCTAGGTGTCACAGCCAGGCACAGGGGCTGAGGGCCTAGGTCACCTACAGGTTTTACAGGAATCTCCCCAAACTTTTTTTCTCCAAAGGTGAGCGTTTCTGTCCTCAATCTGTCGATCTCAGTCCAAAGACCAACTTCACCAGACTCTTGGCTGCCTCTGACCCCTTCCCAGCCACCTCTGGAGACTCACCCCAGCTCCTTCCCGCTTTGCAGATCTTGGAGGAAAAGCACAGACCCATCCCTCTATCTCTCTCCCTCTCCCTCTCTCTCTCTCCCTCCCCTCTGTCTCTCCCTCTCTGTCTCTGTCTCCTCTCTCTCTCCCCCTCCTC
>PVHX01020521.1:0-31785 GCA_004024805.1 Geosciurus inauris
GAACCAGTTCACCTGCAGTTTCAGTATAGGCCACGTGGGGAGAGTAGTTACAAGGCACTCCCACCCCTCTTGCCCAGGGATATATCAATGGAAACCTTGTCAGGACCCACAATTCCCCCTGCCCTCCAACAGTAAGGAGGTACTTTCACCTCAGGTGTCCATAGAGACCAAGTAGAGACCATGGATTTCTAGCCTTGCTTGGAAGCAATATAGAGGTGTTCCCCACTCCTGCTAGAACAGAGTCTGTGAATTCCAGCTCAATAGAATGGTGAAGACAGCGGACTTGAAGACAGAACAACAGATATTATTCAATCTCAACAACAGAGACAGTACAATTGGGGGAAAAAGCTTTCTTAGAGACATAGAACTCTAGTGACATTTATGCTATTGTAGTCTCAGAGAGGGACTTGAGATATTGGGCTCTCAGAAAGAGAGAAAAAGAGGCCCTTAGTAGATGAAGACCAAGATCTATGAGCATGACCAGCCATGCTTGTGTTTAGTCAGATTAAAAAAAAAAAAGTAAAAGAAAACTCCAGCATATGCTGGATCACTTAACCAAGAAGAAACATACTGAACCCCAAATATCAGATGATTGATATGGAATTTGATTTTCATAAAAGTTTGCCTGCACTTTTCATTCCAGGAAAAAAAATACACACACACACACACAGGTAGGATATCTAAGGACTCCTGTGTGGTATCAGGCTGGAAAAGTTCTCAAAGAAATAATGGCTAACAAAAAAGCAGTAAGACATAAACCTACAGATCAGATTCAATAAGCTAAATGAACTCCAACAAAATAAAGTTGAGAAGTTTGTACCAAGTCACATCATATGAAAATATCACAATGCCTGACTTCAAATTATACTACAGAGCTACAGTAACAATAGCTGCATTGGTACTGGCATAAAACAGACATATGAACCAATGGTACAGAATAGAAGACACAGAGATAAACTCACACAGATACAGTCATTTGATCCTTGACAAGGATACTAAAAATATACATTAGAGAAAAGACAATCTTTTAACAGATGGTGCTGGAAAAACTATTCATATATAGAAGAATGAGTCTAGATCCTTATCTTTAACCCTAAAAAAAATAAACACAAAATGAATCAAAGATCCAGGAAGTAGACCAGAAACGATGAAATTCCTAGAAGAAAACATAGGGTCAATATTCCAGCATCTAGGCCCACAAACAAACTTTCTCAGTACTACCTCTAAAGCTCAGGAAATAATGGCAAGAGTTAGTAAATGGAATAGCATAAAATTAAAACTCTTCTTCATGGCAAAGGAAACAATTTGAAATGTGAAAAGAGAACCTACAGAATGTAAGCCACTCTTCTGACAGAGGATTAATGTCTACAATATATAAACAGCCAGTTATACCATGCCTCAGTATTTATCCTAAAGAATTATAGTTGTCATACTATAGTGATATATGCATACCCATGTTTATAGCAGCACAATTCACAATAGCCAAACTATGGAACCAACCTAGGTGTCCATTCATGAATAAATGGATAAATAAAATGTGGTATGTATACACAATGGAGTTTTTTCAGCCATACCTAAAAAATGAAATAATGTTATTTTCAGGAAAAAGGAATGAAACTTGAGATCATTATGATAAGGGAAATAAGCCAAACCCAGAATGTCAAAGTCTTATGTCTTTTCTCGTATGTGGAAACTAGAGAGGAAAAAATGGTGAGGAGAACCTCATGAAATTCAAAGGGAGATCAGTAGAATAGAGGAAGGGGAGCAGGGCAGGAGTAGAGGAGGGAGGGAAAGTGCAGGGGAGTGATACTGGCCAAATTATATTGTGTATATGTACAAATATGTAACACAAATCTCACCATTATGTACAACTATAATGCACCAATAAAAAATGTGGGGGAAAAAAGAAATAATGGCCAAAAACTTACCAGATCTGGTAAAAGACATAAACCTACAGATCAGATTCAAGAAGCTAATTGAATACCAACAAAATAAAACTAAGAATTTTGTACCAAATCACATCATAATTGGACTTGCACAAACTAAACATAAATAAATAATAAAAATAATTGAAAGCAGGAAGAAAAACAACATCTCACTTATAAAAGAGAAAACAATTCAAATGGTAGTCAAAATGGGGATCAAACCTAGGGCCTCATACATGCTAGAGAAGTCTACCACTGAGCCTTTTTTAAATTTTATTTTGACACATTATCTTCCCAAGTTGCCCAGGCTGACCTCAAACTTGCAATCCTCCTGCTTCAACCTCCCAAATAGCTGGGAGGATAGGCATGCGTAAATGGCAGGCAATTTCTCCTCAGAAACTTTGGAGACAAAGTGGGAGGGGTACAATAAATTCTTAAGTGCTAAAAGAAAATAAGTGTCCAACCAAACTCCTATATCCAGTGACTATATTCCTCAGGAAAGAGAGGAAATCAAGACATTCTCAGATGAAATTAAACTAATAAAATACATCATCAGCCTATTATCTAAGTAGAGAGGAAATAACAGAAGAAATTTTGGAACATCAAGAAGGAAAAAAGAATCAAAATTAAAAATATAAATAAATACATTTCTCTTCTCCTCTTAAGTGTTATGTTTGGCAGTTGAAGCAACATTGTAACACTGACTAGTGTGGTTTAAATTGCATGTACAGGAACTACAATGTAATTATATTATAAATAAATGAGAGAAGATAAAGAGAAAAGGAGATATCTATATCTTCAGTGTATGTGTGTGTGTATATATATATCTACATACCGAATACACATATTCAATGTGATACCTAAAAACAACTAGAAAAAAGCTATAAAAAGAGATACAAAATATGGTGGTTATATTGGGGTATCAACTTTACTAGAAAAAAAATCACACAACATACTAAAATTGTTGCAGAAAAGTACTTAACAAAATTCATCACCCATTCATATTAAAAACTCTTAAGTTCCCCAGCTTTATAAATAGTATCCATTAAAATATATAGATAATATTATACATAAATGATAAAAGACTGAAAACTGTCCTCCTGAGTATTTCCCCTAAGCACAACACAAGGATGTCTGCTCCCATTATTCTTGCTCAACATAATACTGGAAGCTTTAGCTAGTGATTTGCAGATGATGTGATGTTCTCTATTAAAAATCCCAAGAAATCTACCAAAAACTACTGTGTATTCAGAAGTTTGCAAATACAGATTAAGCATACAAGTTTATGTCATTTCTACATTCTAGAAATGAACACATGGACACCAGAGTTAAACATGCAATATAATTTAAAATTGCTCAAAAACATTAAAGTTATAGCTGAATGGTAGAGCACTTACTTAACATGTGAGAAGTCTTGAGTTCAATTGCAGCACTACAAACAAAACAAAATCGCTCAAAAAAGGAAATACTCACGTAAAACTCTAATAAGACGATGTACAGGATATGTACATGTAGTAAAAACAACAAAATTCTGTTAAATAAATCAAAGATCTAAATAAATAGAAATATATACTATAGTCACTAATTGGAAGACAAAATATGTAAATATTCTTAGTTCTTTTAAAATTGACAAAGATTTTGCACAATAGCTATTAAAATAATGGTAATTTTTTATACATGAAGACAAGATAATTCTAAAATTTATATGATAAGACAAAAGAATTTGAATAGCTAAAATAAGGGATAGACACATGTATCAAGGGACTAGAATAGAGAGCACAGATAGACCTATGCAAATATGCCTTCCTTAATGAAGAAGGCCCTTGTCAATCAATAGTGCTGGAGCCACTAATTAAGCAAAAAGTAAACCTTAAATTAAGTCTCATGCGTACGACAAAAATTAAGTCAAAATGACTTACCAGTAAAATAATTATGAAATGTATTTAAAATAGGGAAAAAAACCTTTGAGATAAAAGGTTAGGCAAAGATTTCTTAGATTTGATGCCAAAAGCACTACCTATAAAAAAAAAATCTGATAAATTGAACTTTATTAAGATTCATGCTTTTGTTCTGCAAAAAGCCTTAGTAATAGGATAAAAATGAAAACTATTAATAGAAAGAAAATATTTGCAAACTTCAAATTCAACAAATGACCAATAAAAAGACCAATATCTAGAATACAAAATAAACTTTAAAACTTAATTTTAAAAAAACAATCAAATTAGCAATGGGCAAAAGACTAAACAGACATTTCACTGAAGATGATATGCAGATGGCAAATAAGCACATGAGAATATGTTCAATATTATTAGACATTAAGAAATGAAAATTAAAACCACAATGATATGTCACTACATACCTATTAGAATGCCAAAATAAAAAACAATGATTATGCCAAATATTGGCAATGATGTACAGAAATTAGATCAATCATACAATGCTGGTGGGAATGTAAAAAGATTCAGCCAGCCTGGAAAACAGTTCAACTTTCTTCAAAAAACTAAACATGCAGCTATCGTGCAACTCTGTAATCACTCTCAGATAAATTAAAATGGGAATCCACATGAAAACTTGTGCACGAATGTTTATAGTAACTTTATTCATAATAGACAAATACTGGCAACAATGAGTACCTTCAAAGAATGAACAGTTGAACAAACTATGGTACTTGGATGTCATAGAATACTTAACAATAAAAAAGAACAAACTACTGACACATAAAACAACTTATGTGAATGTCCAAGGAATTATGCTGAGCGAAAAAAGACAGTCCTCTTAGGTTACATCTTGTATGATTCCACTCATACATCTTGAAATGTCAAAATTACACAAATGGAGAACATATCAGTGGTTTCCAAGGGTCATAGCAGGGGAAAGGGAAAGCGGGTAGGCTCTGATGAAAGACAACAATAAGAGGAATCCTTCTGTGATGAAAATGCTCTGTATCTTGAATGTGCCAATGTTCATACCTAGTTATGATCTTGTACTATAATTTTATAACATGCCACCATCAGAGAAGCAAGGTAAATAGTACATGGGATCTGTCTGTATTGTTTCTTATAAGTGCATGTAAATCTACAGTTATTTACAAAATAGTTTAATTTTTAAAAGATAAGGGACTGGAGGGATATCTCAGTGATAAAGCACTTGCCTTG
The DNA here is from genome assembly GCA_004024805.1 of Geosciurus inauris. Lineage (NCBI taxonomy): Eukaryota > Metazoa > Chordata > Mammalia > Rodentia > Sciuridae > Geosciurus > Geosciurus inauris. The sequence goes on from PVHX01020521.1 coordinate 5,081, forward strand.
CTAGTACAAAAGATAAGAATGGAATATTATGGCCAACTTTATGTCAATAAATTGGACAATTAGATGGAATGTATAAACTTCCTGAAAGACACAACATAAAATCCCCTTAAGAGGACACAGATAACCTCAAGAACTCCGTAACTATTGAAGAAATTGAATTTGTAGTTAACACTTTTTCATAATGAAAGGTACAGACCTAGTTTCTTCACTAAGAAATTCTAGCAGTCTTCAACAAAGAAATAATAACAGTTCAGCTCAATCTCTGAGGAAGTTGGAAATAAGATAATTATTTTATGGGACAAGATTTACACTGATACCATCATAAGAAAAGAAAACTACAGACAATTGTTTCTCATGAATACAAATGCAAACAATTAACAATTCTTATCAAAATTTAGCTTATCCAATTTAGAAATGACCAATTGAGTATTATCCTGGAAATACAAAGTTGGTTTAACATTTAAAAATTAATCATATGAAGCTGGGCGTGGTGGCGCAAGCCTGTAATCCCAGCACTTTGGGAGGCTGAGACAGGAGAATCATGAGTTCAAAGCCAGCCTCAGCAACGGCAAGGTGCTAAGCAACTCAGTGAGACCCTGTCTCTACATAAAACACAAAATAGGGCTGAGGATGTGGCTCAGTGGTCGAGTACCCTTGAGTTCAATCCCCAGTATCAAAAAATAAAAAATAAAAAATAAATTAATCATATGAAAAGAAGAACTAAATCATCATTTCAATTGATGCAGAAAAAGACAAATTGACAAAATCTAACATTCAATTATGAGGAAAAAAGAAAACTCTCAGCAAACAAGGAATAAAAAGAAACCTCCTCAACATGACAAAAGCCATGAATGAAAATCATGCTTAATGGTGAAGCCCAAATGATATCCATTAATACCAGAGGCAACACAATAATGTTTGCTCTGGCCATTTCTATTCCACATTTCACTGGACCAATAAAATAAGAAAAAGAAACAAGAAGAATACAGATTGGAAAGAAAAATTAAATCTGTGCATATTTACAGGAAACATGATTATATAGAAACTCTAACGACCTATTAATTTAATTTAATAATTTTTCAGGATAAAGATCAATATACAAAAAAGCAATAACATTTCTACATACTAGTAATAAGTAATTTTAATTCAAAATTTTAAAAATAGAATTTATAATAATATCAAACATTCTGAAACATTTTAACAACAAAATTAAAACTTTTTATCTTTGAAAGATATACTTCAAAAATGAATAGACAGGTAGAAAGTGTTCACAACACAAAATACCCAACAAGGGGCTTAAACACAGAAAACACATAAAGAAATGTTGCAACATAATTATAAGAGAAACAACTCAATTACAAAATGGTCAGTTCACAAAAACTATACAAAATATAAAATCAGCATATGATAAGATGATCAACATTACTAGCCATTAGGGAAATGCAAATTAAAGACATGGTATAACACCACATCCACAGAAATAGATAAAATTTTAGAAGATTGTCATTATAAAGTGTTGGTAAGGATATGGAACCACTGGATTCCTCGTACATTGTTAATAGGAAGAAAAATAGTATTCCCATTCTTGGAACATAGTATGGGAGCACCTCACAAAATTGTACATACAATTATCATAGGACCCAGCAAATTCACTCCAAGACCAATGAAAACTTATGTCCACACAAAAACATACAAATAAATGTTCATTTGCAACACTATTCTTAATAGGACAAAAGTAAAAAACAATCTAAATATCCACCTACAAGTTAATGGATAAAGCAATTTTTGATACATTTATTTAGTGAGATACTACTTAGCAATAAAAAAATATATATGACAATACAGGTGAATTGTAAAACTTTTATGCTAAATAAAAGGAGTCAAATTCAAAAAATCACATATGATATAATTCCCTTAATATTAAGCTCACGAAGAGGAAAAATTGAAGTTACAGAAAACAGTTTGGTGGATGCCTATGGCCAAGGGTCAAGAGAAATCATTGCAGAGGTCCACAAGAAAATGTTTCAGATATTTTTGGTGGCGTTTATACAACTGTATACCATTAACAAAATTCAGTCAACTATGTATTTAAATTATATATCAATTTAGGTGAGATAGATGATTTATGATAGATAGATAGATAGATAGATAGATAGATAGATAGATAGACAGATAAAAAGAAGAGAGACTGAGGAAACCAGCAGAAATGCCACTTAAAGTATTCCTAATACTGTTGTAACTTGCTAATTGTAGGGGCCTGCTCAAATTTGAGGACTTTTGTTATTCCTTTCCTCCTAATAGCATCACCATGGCACCTAGATCATATATCCAGCTGTTAAGTTAGCACCTATGTTCAACCTGGCAAACTGCAACTTTTCAAGGATATCTTATTGAATTCAATAGGAAATATAAAAGAACCATCAGCTATTGGTTTTAAATCCAACAAGTACTTGGTTAAGTGGTTCTGTACTTTCTCACTTTCACTGTGAGTCCTACTGAAATATAATGAGCATTTTATTATTTTAGTACCTTTGTTGAAACCATAAAAAATATAATACTTTCCATAGATGGGCCCCAAGTGTGCATCTGGTTTCTTTCTTTGTCTTTTTCTTGTTTTGTTTTCTAAGTCTTTGATGAAGTGTGGAACTTCTGACTCACAGTCCCATTGCAAAGGCTGACTTTCTTTTTATTCTCTTATATTGTGAAACTTAAAAATGTTTTATTTCTTTTACACATTTGAATTTTTACTATATTTAAATGATCTGTCCATTATTTTGATATTTTTAATTTAGCTGATTTAATTTACTCCCAAATGATTATTTTTAAAGTCAAAATGATTTTATATATAAATAATAAATTGCTATTAACAAATTTTTCAAAAATGTAAGTATAGACAGAAGGTAAAAAGAAAAATTGTTAGCAGTATATTATGCATAAGAGAATTATACATGATCCAGTAACTAGCAATTATGAGACATACTACCACTATGAAGAAATTAACAAGAGAAACAAGATGTTGATTTCAATTCTTAAGAAGTTTGCAACCTCAAAGATGAGGCATAACCACATAAAACATTTTGTCAACATTTAGTACAATGTTTTATTTTACATTATATGGCTTGACTCTACATCATATGAATCCATTTGGGGAAAAAAAAACAACAGGTGTCACCTGTTCTTTCCCAGAACTTGTTCAAAATCAATTCCTTTTCCACCTAAAGCAGACAGCTGAAACTTTTACAGAAAAAGATATGTATAGAGGGGTTTCCTAAAAGAATTACCCTCTTATGATCTAAAAAAACATTATACAAAAAAAATATAAAATGAATAGTGAAATTTCTTTTTAAATTAATTCCTTTTCAAATTTAAGGAGCATAAAATAAATGATAAATTTTAGAATTTCTCAAAATTATTTGAGAATCCTGTGTGTGTGTATAAATGTAAGGAATAGGAAGTTTTCTAAAATGTCTCATAAATAAATTTATTTTCCTCCTCCAAAGAGCACAAAAATAGAAATACTTGTGGTCCAGTGGTAGCTCTCATAATTCACTGGCATTGGTTTGAAGAGAAAATGAAACTTCTTCCAGATAGGATATTAACAGAATTTATAAAGATCTATAACTGCACAAGACTGGAGTTTTGAAGCTCAACTTTGAGGAAAACATGGATAGGAGAAATGAAGCTCAGGAACAGATTAAAAATCAATAACAGAAAAAGAGAAGCAAACCTACCACACAGATTCATAATTTTCTATTTATGTGAATGTCAATGAGCTGTAAAAACCTTGAAAGCAGATACTAGGTCTCATCATCTTGTATTCATAGCTCTGGAAATGGCATCTGGTATGTAATAAGAAATAAGAGGTGGATTAATGAAACTCACCCTTTGTCTGTCTCTCTCGCTCTCTCTCTCTCTCTCTCTCTCTCTCACACACACACACACACACACACACACACAAGTTGGACGATAAAATCCAGAACAGGGAGATATGCAGTGAAGTTTAGGCAAATAAAATATATTTAGAGTTATCTTATATTATGATTTTAGCATTTTAAAAGTATTTTGTAATAGAACAAAAACAGTTGTATTTTTGGCAACAAAAGTAAAACATTCAAAACTTAGCCATTTTATTCTTTTTTTAAGAATAAAATTAATGGTTAGATCAGTGTGAAAAGGAGTCACAGTGACATTTTGTTACATTCAGCTACCTGAATATTATTAGCCTGTGCTCCCAAATGACAGAGCTCCAACAAGGAGCGTGAATGTGAAAGTCAAGTGTGCCCCTACTGGCCTGGCTGGGAAAAGTTTGTCACAGGCCTGCTCTCTGCTCTTGGAATGGCACCTCCTAGCCTTTTCGCTCTACTGGCTACGTGGGACTCACAGGACTACATTCCCTAGAAGTCATGTTTCAAAGATGGTGGGCTTCCGTCAACCTCTGACAATTAACTGTTGAACCCACAGACCAATTTCTGGTCCCATTGATCAGAAGCTCTGCCTCAATATTATGTGAGAAAGAACCAGACTTCTATTGTGTTTCAGCTATGTGCATTTTGGAAGCCATTTGAAAGGGTACCTAACACTAGCATAATATACCACTCTTTAAATACATCTTGAATATCTGCCTGGAGACATTTTATAGCTTTTCACTTGACAGCCTTTTTTTTTTACCCCCAGCTCCCAGTTTCTACAGGCACAAAGAAGAGGGAAAACAGGAGAACACACTTTTTGTTCCCAAAGAATTCTCCAACTCATTGGAAAAGGAGGCAAGGAAACAAATAATTTAGACAAAGATTATCACATGGTGTTAAGCAAGCACATGGAAGGTCCCATAAAAACTGGGGGGTGAGAAGTGATGGATCAAGGAAAGTTTCCTGGAGCAGGTGAAGTTTAATCTGCATTTTGAATAATCAATAAAAGCCAAAAGAAGAAAGAGAGAAAGGGTATTCTAAGTCAAGAGTCCATCCAATTTAGTGGCATAGTGGGTTTGAAAAACTGCTACTCATTGGAAAGAAGAAAGAGAAATTCCTAAGAGGGAGGGAAGATGGCATGCAGACCATAAGGGGGTTCACAGCTGTTTTAGCACATATATTTTGTATCTAAAATGACAAAATACAAGGAGTGACACCTCCTTGGAGGCTTTTGGTGCTGACTATAAATATATTTCCTTGAAAAAGGCAGTGTCTTATATCTAACCAAATTTTTAAGGCACCAACTACAAACTCATGATTCCTATGTATCTTCTTTTCAGTCTGGGCACAAACAGCAAACAATATAAAGATTTCCACAAAAGCCAGTTTAGTTTTTGTTTACCTTTTGTTTTTGGGGTTTTTTTAACTTTTGGATAACATAATGGAGAAAATTACTTTGATCTCTACCTTCCTTTGCTAAAAGAAGGAAATAAAATGAATAAATAACGTTATTATCAAATTGATTTCATTGGTAGATAATATTAAGAATATCTGGACATGATATTCTTGTGAGTAATGAACATAAAATACATAGCATGATAAATATTTGCAAATTAGTAAACTCTGTGTTTACTCCACTTTCATTACCTGGTGTCCGAGGAGATAATATGTACAGGAAGTAACATCTTGATTGACTACAGACAACAGAAAAAAAGTGTAAAGATTTAGAAAAATAAAATCAAGTTCCCCTATTATCTCATTAGATTTGACAACTTGGAAGTTATGCACATCATTGGTCATGTTATAATTGCAGATCAAGAATAATTGTGTACCAAAATGAACCTGTTGGTTGACTTCTTTATGGTCAATCACTCCTAAAAGTTTCCAGAAGGGTGGTTGTTTAAAAACTTTTTTAAAAGCCTGCTACTGCTGTTGCCATTTGTCTTTGGTACTGGCCCTTGTCCTCTGCTTGAATCCTCAGTTTAGTTTGGAAGCAGGCTGACAGACAGCCATCACCACCAACAGGTCACCTTGAGATTGATATAACACAGGGAGAAGTTTTTGTCCAAGAATTAATAAAGACCATATTTAACAAAGTAAAAATAAGAAAAAGAAGTAGAAGGAAAGAAAAGAAATCACATTTCCTATTGCAAACTTTAGAAGTGTTTTAAGAACTGCTAGACTGTATGGAACTGGTTTTAGGAAAGAATAAAAATAAAGTATAACTGGAAATATCTAGCTTATAACAAAACAACCTGCCAAGAGAGTCTTCCAAGTTCATTAGATGGAAAACCGTCCTCCATTCTTGGAGATGCAAAATGTGATCTTCTCTAAAGGACAGCTGTAATCCACATGTCCTCTGCTAATTATGCATAGCCTCAAAAAGAAACTAAACCCTTTCCCTTGATTTGTCATAGCTTCTATGTTCCCGAGGCTCACCCTAGGAATCCCAGGGCCCCATTTCTTTCCTTAATAAACTATTTTCTCAAGCCCAGAGATTAAGAGCCCCTTGCCTGAGTATATGCAGAGCAGTAGGGTGGAAAGCTCTGCAGCTGCTTGTAGGGGTTGCACTTCATGTATGAAATGACAAAATGAAAGCAGCTGTAGGCCTCTTAGAGGGCTCTTGGCACAGAATACAAACAGGTCACCCTGGAAAGTGAAAGCTCTCGTTAGGTTAAAATGTTCTGTGTTCCCCATTTGATGATCATACACGTTCCACACGCTGCTTTGCATTACTCTATTTAAAAAAGAAAGAAGGAGAAAAAAAACCCATGGTTGCATTCCCAGGCAGAAAAGCAAGGAGTAAAGGAGTAAACCAAAAATTGCCATTAGTAATAGTGAGGTTCTGAAAATTCCCCATTTGAACAAAAGGGATTTTTGTAATGTTTTATAATGGTTCATTTTATTTTTACCTAGTTGAATGTTTCTTTGAAAAGAAAGTATGGTCAGTAACTCTGGAAATATGGAAATCCATAGATGGCCATCTTCTTACACTAACAGTGACCTCAATACTACTCCCATCCATAAATTGAGTTGTTATCAGTATTAACAGAAGGTGTGATTGAGTGAGAAATATACTAAACTAAGAAACTCTGAATGTCCTTTCCGGAGATGCCATTGTGACTCAGAACATCATTTAAATTCTTTATGCTTAGGTCTACAAAGCAAAAACATAGTCGATTTAATGTTTCTGCAATTTCATTATACATACCTTCTGCTATTTTCACTCAAAGATAATTTTGTAGGTAATCAAGTAAAGGAGGCAAAATAAAAGCTAAAATTAAAATTATTTAAATATAAGTAACCACTTTCATGGAAGCTTTTGACTATCAGGCTTCACATATCTTAAAGAAAAAGACCTAGAGATAATATTTAATTCACACACTACACTAGATTGCTGTAATGTATAGCATTTGGAAGTAAAGGTTAGATAAAATAAGTAAAGTTCCAATATCATTCATTTAAAATGTCAAAAAGTAAGAAGAAATATCAGATTTGCAAAAAAACAAAAAGCCAGAAAAAGGAACAAAGGAAGTGGGAGGGAAAATAAAATAAATATTTGTTGCTAAAATTAAGTTAAACTGCAATATTATTGAAGTGTCCTAGAATAGCAGTTTTCAAAGTCCCTGGACAAGCATCACCTGGGGGTTTGTTAAAACGTGTCTTTAGGCCTCACTCTAGAACCGCTAAATCAGAAACTCTGATTGTGGGACCGGGAATCTGTGTTTGAACACAACAACAATATGATTCGAATGTGCAGAACCTTAAGAATTATTTTTTAACAAAAAGAGGTTATATTTAATTAATGAATGCTAGGTGATTGAATAAGCACATCTTCAGAATGGGATAAGGAATCATTTAGAAATGTAAGAAAGACAGAAGATTCAAGAAAATGTCATTTTATTGTGAATTGTGTTGATTAAATGTATAACTATAAGTAACAGTCTTTTGAACTTGTTAGAATAAGAGCACAAGGAGGGAAGAGTTCAAGAGACACCGACCTTCCAGAACTTGCACACAAGGAGCACTAGGGGCCTTTTTGTAAGTTAGTCACCTCTCTCTCCTGTACCCCGTTGGAAATTTCTGCCATTGTAATAACCATTCTTTTTATTTGTGTATTTTTATAACCTTCAGATGAGTTCAAGTGGGAAAAAAATGCTGAAATACAGCAGATTCAAATATAATACCAATAACTATAAATAAAAATAACTTCAAATTTATTGGATATCTGCTTTGTACCAGCACTGAATTAAGGATGTTACGAGTTTTAGCTTTAATTCTCACTAAAGACCTTTAAAGTTAGGCAGTATCCTCATTCACAAGCTAGTAAATTATAGTTTGGAGAGATAAGTAATTATGCAAAACTTCTCACATAGTAACAGATAGAGCATGTATGTGATCACTAGACTTTACAAGCTCAGCCCAAAATTCATGTCCTCTTCTCAAAAACAGTGTTTGGGGTTTGGTGGAACACTTAGGGCAGATGTAAGATTGTTCATCAGTAATAAATAGTTAAAGTCTGCAGAATCCCAAAATTGTTACTGAGAACTGAGGAACAACAACATTTAAAGACCAAGGTTAAGGCTGAGGCAGGAGAATCACAAGTTCAAAGTCAGCCTCAGCAATTTAGTGAAGCCCTAAACAACTTAGCAAGACCTTGACTCAAAATAAAATTTTTTTTTTTAACAAAAGGCCAGGGATGTGACTCAGTGGTAAAGCACCCCTGGTTTCAATCCCCAGTACCAAAAGCAAAAAAAAATTCTTAAAAATGAAGACCAAGCTTAAGCCAGGCATAGTGGCACATGCTTATAAACCCAGCAACTTGAGAAGCTGAGACAGGAGGAGTGCAAGTTCAAGGCTAGCCTCAGCAATTTAGCAGGGCCATCAGCAACTTAGTGAAACCCTGTCTCAAAATAAAAAATAAAAGGCCTGAGGATATGGCTCAGTGGGTAGGCACCCCTGGATTCAATCTCTGGTACCAAATAAATAAATAAATACCAAGCTTAGAGTGATCAACCTTCTTGGTTTGCCCAGGACTGAGGAGTTTTCTAATAGAGGACTTTTGTTGCTAAGCATACAAGAGTCTCCAGCAAGCTAGGATGCTGGGGTACCCTACAAGTGGTGGAGCTAGAGACAGCAAAAGAGAAGGAGAAGGAGCAATGGGGAGCTACAGCGTGGAGCACAGGGTCATGAAGACTGAGACAACACCAAGCATCCAGAAGGAGCAATTACCTGTGAGTTTCAAAGGTCTCCAGGTCAAGAACATGGAAGGAAAACATCTGCTAGAGGGCATGGCTGACCACCAGAGAGCCATTTCAACAGAGTGCTGATGGTCACAACCAAACTGTATGTCTGAAGAGAAAAGGGTGATGAAGAATAGCACCAAAAGTTGCAAATTAAAGAAAAAAAATGTAAACTTGAGAAAAAGGCAGGATTAGAGAAAGGTTGCAGTTTATAGTTTGCTAAGAATTAGGGAGAGAGAGGACATTTTTAAACTAGGATGAGAGAAAGTAGTTTACAGTGCTGAAGAAGAATCATGGCTACAGCAAGATAACAGAAAATGTAAACATGGAAATAACTGCATATTCTTTATCAAAAGATGTAATATCTGCCAAATACAGCTGAGGTTAAAAAAAATGAACAAACATGGTAGCCTATTATGAGCTAGGCTCTGTGAAAAGTACATCTACTTGTGTTATCACATTAAGCTCCTGTTGAAGAGCCAACAGATTAATCACAAGAGACTTTGATTAGTAAAAGTAAATTTACCTAAAAGTAAATGTATGTTTTCTTGAAAACCAATAGCAGATACATTAAAGAAACTGTACAAGTTTCAAATGGTTTTCTTTGCTTTAATTAACAAAATCCTTTCTGATTTTTACCATATTTATGTAGTTGTGTGTCATATTCTTATGAAAACTGTGCAATTAACTCTTCATATTCACTATTCAGGGCCTGATAGACTTAATCCTAAACACATACAAGCAAGGTAATCTCAAAAACTATCTATGGTCTTTTAATTTTCACATATGCAAAAAGAAAGAGAAAGGAAGGAAGGGAGAGAGAGAGAGAAAAAGGAGGAAGAGAAGGAGGGAGAGAAGAAGGGAGAGGGGGAGGCAAGAAAGAGGGAGAAAAAATTAAAAGTTTTCAGCATTACATAGAATTATTTGTTCAACTGCTAAGATGCTAAATTCAGTTTATGACTAACAGCTAAGCTTAAAACTATACTCTTTTACCTATACAAAGCAGTGGATAAAACCTCAGGACAATGTCCTAGAGTTCTAAATCATGTACAAATGCTCACGAAAACAGAACTTAACTAGAAGATTCCATAAAGCAGATAAAAAATTCAGCACAATACCCATAAATCAAGGGCTAAATAAAAGTTCATTTTTTTTCAAGTCAGGTATGTACAGACAAGCTTACAGGGCTTTGTGTAAATGGAATTAATGACTCATTTTCTCTCTGCTCCCAACTTCATGAGAAACTTAATTTGTTTACACATTTTTTTAATCCACACCAATTTTTTTCTGGAATTTTTTTTATTATTTATTGTTTTTCATGTACCAATATACCCTATTCTGCCAATCCAATGGCTTCAACTATTTTATCTTGCTTTGTTGTTAAATATCATCAGTTTTGAATCAATAATCATAGGAGATAAATATCGCATTTGCTTAAAATAGTTTGTCTAAATATCAACATTCTTATAAAGCTTAAGAATTGCTAATACATGATATTTTTATAATGACAGTCATGTCAATGTTAATACTAAATACAGCCTAAACTTATAATGATCATATTGCTAAATCAATATGTAATATATTACTTATATTTTAATATAATAGTTCCAAAGAGAAGAATGTTTTATATCCAAAAACTCAGTAAAACTTGCCTGCTGAATTTTATCTGAGATGGAGGTTTTAAGCCCACAGAGAACTATAAAGTTCAACTATTTGAATCAACTGATGATTATCTCATCACTAACCTCAAAGAATAAATTTGAACTTTTTTTACACATTACAGCAATTGTTTGGCTGAGAAAATTAATTTGACTGATTCAGTGTCCTAAAGGGAAAGACTCAATATTTCATTGTGTCAAATGATAACTATCATGACTCTTTTTCCTATGAAACACCAGATGCCCTATTTGATGTGAAATTCACAATCTTATAAACTTGCAATTGCAGTTCAAATAGCGTTGTTTATAATTAAATAGAAATTCAAATAAATGTTTTTATTCTGGACATTTCAGTCTTAATTTTAATTTTTTGAAATATTACAGTTAACATTGCATACTTCATCTTATAAATAACAAAAAGCAATAACAGTGAATCTTTAAATAAAACATAATTATAGCCAGTGAAAAACTATTCAATGAATGACTTAAAGGGACTACAATCCATATGTATAAAATATTTCTAAATGCTTTATTTTTTAATAGTCTGATTAGATTCTAGCATATTATTTGTCCTTTATGATTGCTAACATTCATTCATTCAACAAGAATCCTTGCTTGCCAGGCACCATGTTTTGTGTTAAGTGGAATAAATGGATGAGCATCACCATCAGAAAACTTTGATTGACTTGCAACACAAATGGCAGCAACAAAAAAATATTGTAACAAAATTAGAAAGGCAATACTGTTAGAAAAACCATCTGTATGTATAATTAAGTGAAGTCCTTAGCTAGGAAAAATCATGGTTAGGAATTTTATTGAACAAATATATTTTAAAAAGTATTATAATCAGAAGCATGTGGGTAACATTACACCCTGTCCTCCAGAAAAGTGTCACAGAAATCAAAGCTGTAAATTTTCATAGGTATTTTTTTAGGACACTAAATTACTTTAATATTTCGCAACTCCCATCTGTTAATAAATCTTAGAAAATTTACCAGATAATCCTTTCTTCATTAATGAAAGAGCTGCCCAAGTGGTGCTAATTCTCAAAATGGCATCAATTATTAAAATACAAAAAATTGTTATAAAAGAGGTGCTCACTTTCCCACATTTTTCCCAAAATCACAAGTAGAAACTTGAGAAAGTAGTTGATAAGTCACTATCATGGTAGTAAGAAGACTGAAGTGACTAGAGGATATTTATATTTATCTTTCTATATCTATCTTTCTTTCTATATATTTATTTTCTTTCCTGTAAAGAAGGAAGTCTGAATTTGGAAACGCTATCACAGCTTCTTTCATGGAAAAAAGCTTCTGGCATCTGATATTTGTTCTGTCTCTCTCTTTTCTTTTCTCTTCTCCCTCCCCCTTTCCCACCACTCCCCTCTCTCTCACCTTGCACCTCTTGCCATTAAATTATACTTTATTGGAAAAACTGGTTACTCTTCTTCCTCTCCTTGAGTCTTTCTCCCTCTAACCATTTTGTTCTGTCCTCCTAGTGATCCTTCAGGATTCTTTTAAACAAGTCAGTGACATAAGAATCAAGAAATTTAGTTTAACACATGGCTTAGTCATTTGTTTTTTTACCTAGTCATTTTACTTCTTCAGACTCCTCATATGAAAAGCAGAAAATGTCTTAAAAAGTTCCTTTCGGTCTGTCGTTAGAATTGAGACTGTTGTTTATATTTGGTCATTATGTAAGACATAAACCTTTTTGCACCCAAAAGTGTGGTTCCCTTTCACATTTCTTTTAGAGAAATTTTGAGGTTCTTAGCACTGGGCTAGATTGTCCCAACCCTATAGACTATCCAGAATTGATGAAAGGCTCTCAGTGTCTCTCAGTCACAAAGGGAGAGCTTGATTCTAATCAATGTACTGCTGTCATTTCTTTTCATTGTCCTCAAGGTACCAAAGTTCTAAGCTTGTCCCCTTGGCAAAAACAGATGCTAATAGGTTTAGAGTGTCTTATTGTGCAGGCTCACTGGGGACTTTCACAGTTCTCTGAGGAAAGACAATCTGATTTTTGGCCATCTGGCTTACTGAAAGAAGCTGACCTCACCTGGATTCCTACTGTCACAAATCTTAGCTCTCTCATTATCTTTTCATTTTTTCATGTAGTCAGTCATTCCCCTGGGTTCTAGCCATACCACACTTGGAATTTTTGTCCCTTTCTTCCCTCCCATTCCCTCCACCAGAATATGTCACTGCCAGGTATGGGGAAATTTTCCTTCTTTCCTTTTCAAATCTCAATTGCAAATTATTGGTTGTACCTCATCTGACCCCATGATTACACCCAAACTCTAAGAACAGTTGCCCAAATTGTTTTCAAAGGTTTTCTTTTCCTTTCTTTTTTTTTTTTTTTATGAGATTTTCTGCTGGACTCTGCAGATCTACCCTGCTTCATACTACTCCAGCTTCTCTATAGGAAATTGGACCTTTATGAACTAAATCAACCTAACTCAATTGCCCTGATTGGCCAAAGGGGGTTATGGCAGCCATGAAAATGCACCTATCAGACAACTGACAGCCTCACTTGATTCATTCTGAAATCCATCACCACATCTGTATCAATGCCATGCATCCCATGCGCTGCTCTCAGGCAGTTATTGAGTGCAGTAGGGAAACTAAGGAAAACCCATTTATAAAAGAATTAGAACTTCTCTGGTGGGTGGACTTCTTCTTTGGTTTGAGAACTTCCTAATGACTTTTTCAAAACTCTATTAGAACTATATTATAATCAAGACTATTCTGTCAAATATTCCTTCTTCCCTCCCTCCACAGACATTAGATGATGATCTGATGATTCACATAACCTGCGTTTCCCTCCCCATTTCTTCTCACAGGCATTTCTGCAGTAATTATACTACATGTCCACTTTCATCTTGGTATCCACTTTTGGGAAGACCTTACCTAACATACAAGATAAGAGAAGAAGGTAAGATTATTTATTTGTGAGTTCCTCTCCTTATAGTCACAGTTCCTATTGTTCCTATGAGTTTACACTCTCTAATAGGGACAGTTCTTGCTGAGTTCTCACAATTATTCAGCTTGTTCTTTCAAATCTAGAATTGATAGTAACTCCCTTATGTTACCAGTTCTGTGGATCTTTCACCATTCCTTATTAATTACCTTTAATCTTATCATGTCTTATCCACTTTTTAAACTCTTTTACATCATTCCTTCCTTTTGTAATTTTTCACTTTAAAATATTGTAATTAAATATTTTTAAAAAACAAATATTACAAAGAACTTTTCTATTACTTTCTCTCAGATTCTACATTGCTTAATATCATGTACATTCTCTCTCTCCTCCCTCCCTCCATAATTATGAGTAGTTTACCTGAATTATTTGAGCGTCAGTTTCATCGATGCCTCTTCTACCTAATTCAGCGTGTTTTTTCTAAATACAAGGACCAAGGACATGATTTGAAAATAAGAAAAATTAACACTAATGTAATACTATTCTCTAACCTATAGATCTTATTCCAATTTTCCAACTGACCTAATAATGACCCCTATAAAAAATTCTAGTCCCCAGATCACATACTGCAATCACTCTGCATGCAGCATCTATTTTCTGCCAGGAACCTAGAAACAATAATAATTGGTACCAGACCAAGCCCTCAGAAACAGAACAGACCCTCAAACCTAGGTTCTGGGATGGGTTTGCTTACATGGTTAATGAGCACTTGGATAACCTTCTCACTTGGTGAGGAGAGGAGATCGGATATTGGTAATCCATGGCATTCCATGGCATCATGATCGCTCAAACTATCAGTGTGGTGTGAAAGGGGAGCACAGCTGGAGAGTAAGACATTAAACAATCAAGTGGATGTGCCACTTAATTGCTATAATAATAATGGTGACTATATAATTGTATCATGTCAGGGCTTCTTCTGATAATTCTAAAGGACATCACAGGAAAAAACATAAATCAAAAGCTTCAAATGCATAACCCAGGGCATAAGCTGAAAATTAAAAAGCTTCTATAGTAGCTTTAAAAGAGTACCTTATCATCAATTTTCTCACAGAAGATATAGCCAATAACCCAGCACAGCGGCTCAGGAGGCTGAGGCAGGAAGATCTCAAGTTCATATCCAGCCTCAACAATGGCAAGGCGCAAGGCAATTCAGTGAGATACTGTCTCTAAATAAAATACAAAAAATATACCTGGGGATATGGCTCAGTGGTTAAGTGCCCCTGAGTTCATTCCCCAGTACCAAAAAAGATAAAGCCAACTGTCAAGCACAGGGCCTGAATATAAGGTTTGGGTGTTGCAACATCAAGTAAATGTGTAACCTTGACATGTCTCTTATGTCAAGGAAAGGGCATTGCTGGAAAAGTAACAGAAGTCTGAGACATGAGATGAGGATGTAGGCAGACAAGACAGGCTGAGAATTATAAGTCCTTGAACTTTTCCTACCCGAAGAAGCAGCCCCTCTCTTCTTGACAGAGGGAAACCAATCTTCCCCTACTACCAGAAACAGTTACTAACAAGAAAATGTCTATTCCATGAATACCTATCCCTACCATACTTCATCATCTCCAGGTCCACAAAGAAAGCTGAATCCCAGCATAACCCAGTCAGTAAAGATAAGGACTTTCCCAGAAGGAAATGACCTACATGCCTAAAAGTTATTTCAGGATTTGGGGGAATGTAAATCCACAGAATCTGGGGAGCATGCATAAAGATGGATAATTCTAATTTACATTGGAATGGAGTGAACAAATTGATGGTTTATAATCAGTTAGAAAATCGGGATTTAATGTGTTACCATAGGCAAACTCCAGTAATAATCTGTCAGGGAGATTCATTGGAGTCTGGACTCAACCATGGCTTATAATTAGTTACACTGAAGTGCTAGAACCTAAATCCCTGACATTCCATAGAGAAAGGAGTTCAAAATCCCACTAAGAGAAAAATTCCAGGATGTATCTATTTTGCACAGAATGTTCAGTCTCTCCCTAATCATAAGCCCTGGGAGGTGCAGGATACACACTTGCACAAGAACACTAAGAAATGCATTGGTGAAGGAGGTTACAATATTCTTGGTGAGTTCTGTGAAGTCTGTCTTCTGTGGACTATTAATGATGGAGAAATATGATATGAAGGAATCAGGATTTCTGATTTTAGTAGCAACCATAGAATCTTGACATAGTATAAGCCAGGTAGAAGTGATTAACCATCAAAGCTATATCAGCTGTAGGAACAGTGGTATTAGAATGTTTTCACCAACAAAGATCTATGGCAATGGCTGACTGATCATGGGGTACCTAGGTTGAAGTCATTATATGTACAGATTAATATTTACAAAAGGGAAAATTTTAGGTCCAGTAGGCAGTAACCTGACTTCAGGTACTCTAATTGAAATTCTTGGGCCATTATCTAGTTACCGACCTTAAACCATTTCATGCAATCTCTTCAATGAAGAGAATAGGTTCCACTGAGAAAGGATGTTGCAAGTTGGACACAATGGAAACTACTATCCTAACCAACAACTTTCAACCTGGGCTTCAAATGGGACTCACTTAAGAGACTTTCGTAAAATACTTATGCTTAGGCCTTACCTTCAACCCTTTTGACTGATACATGTCATGAGGAACTGATGAAAAGAACTGAAAGTGGTTAAAATTTGAAATAATAAAAATGGCATTAAAAAGCATCCTAATAAATCAGAAATAACTAAAACAGTACCCATATAGTAAAATGCCAAATTTTTCTTTTCCTTACAAGAAGCAGTTAGGTTGATAGCAGCTTGCAGGGGAAAAAAGAAAGGAGGAGGAGGAGGAAGAGGAAAAGAAGGAGGAGAAGGAGGAGGAGGAGAAGGAGGAGGAGAAGAAGGAGGAGGAGAAGGAGAAGGAGGAAGAAGGAGGAGGAGGAAGAAGGAGAAGGAGGAAGGAAGGAAGGAAGGAAGGAAGGAAGGAAGGAAGGAAGGAAGGGAGGGAGGGAGGGAGGGAGGGAGGGAGGGAGGGAAGGGAGTATAAATCACTGCATGCAATAAAAGATGTGAGGGAAAGAAAGCCAGAAAGGGATTATTAGAATTAACCGTATGAGCCGGGCGCGGTGGCGCACGCCTATAATCCTAGCACTTTGGGAGACTGAGACAGGAGAATAGCGAGTTCAAAGCCAGCCTCAGCAACGGTGAGGCACTAAGCAAATCAGTGAGACCCTGTCTCTACATAAAACACAAAATAGGGCTGGGGATGTGGCTCAGTGGTCAAGTGCCCCTGAGTTCAATCTCCAGTACCAAAAAATAAAAATAAAAAAGAATTAACCGTATGATTGATTACTGTGTTAGTCAGCTTTGCATTGCTGTGACTAAAATACCCAAAAAGAACAATTTAGAGGAGGAAAACTTTATTTGGGGCTCATGATTTCAGAGGTTTCCATCCATAGATGGTTAACTCCTTTGTTCTGGGCCCAACCTGAGACAGGACATCATGAGGGATGGGTGTGGTTGAGGGAATCTACCCTCTTCTTGGCAGCCAAGAAGCAGAGATGGGAACAGGAAGGAGCCACAGGAAAATGCACCCTTCCAGGGCAAGCCACCAGTGACCCACCTCCTCTAGCCATGCCCCACCTGCCTACAATACTACCCAATCAGTTCATTCAAAATAAGGTGGACAGATTAGGTTACAGCTCTCAGAATTGAATCATTTCATATTCCTGCATTAGTACAGGAGCTTTGGGGAGACATCTCATATCCAAACCATAAGAATATCTGAAGTTTTGTATTCAACAGTCATAAAATAACAAATGAATTTTCAGAAAAAATAAGTTGCTTATAAAGTCTCCAAAATGACAAAATAAATGCACAAGGAATTAATAAGTTTTGATTATTCATTGCTATAAGTCATAAACCAAAATCGTAAAAATATTAAAATTTGGTGAGAATTAAAATTTGAAATTTCAAATTTCAAATATGATTTAAACAAAATCATTGTAATGGAAAAACTTATACGGCACTTTGAAAATTTGCTTATTGATTTTTTGGAAATAATAAAAATATTTATGATAGATTAAAAATGACTTGTGATGTTGGCTTTTGGTAAGTCTAATACTACTATAAAATCATTGATTAATTAAATTTTGCAGAAATCACTATGAGTTGCTAATATCACTTCATAATTAACAAACTTTCAAAATTCAGGAAACTAATGGCAAAGTTGGAATTTGAAGAAGTTTAAAACAGCATTTGGACCTGAAACATCAGTCTTAGTGTAAGACTTTCAGCTTAACAACATTCCCCCCACCACCTCCGTGTGTGTGTGTGTGTGTGTGTGTGTGTGTGTGTGTGGTACTGGGGATTGAACCCAGGGCCTTGTGCATCCTAGGCAAGCACTCTACCAACTGAGCTATATCCCCAGCCCCCTGCTCCTTTTTAAAAAATCTTTTTGCTGTGAATCAAAGGTGGGGTTAAAAAATTCATTTTAGGCTTCCAGTGAGAACTTAAAATTCCATGACTTTGGGGAATTTTATTATTTTATATTATGAAATATTCATTCACAGTTATATTAAATATCATGGTCTCTACTAACTCTACTTTTTACAAATCTCCAGTTGAACACCTAACTACCAAGGACGTATATGAAGTAGTTCTTGTGGGGAGCCTTAGCCAGCACTCTGGAGTCAGATACCTTGAGTCAGAATTCAACAGTAACTATTCAGCCAGGGCATGTTACTTAGCTTCCCTGAGGCTATTTTCCACCCCATATGGGTAAATAATAACAGTATCAAAATCATGACTATTTTGAGAATTAATGAGTTATTCATATAAAGCACTTAGTATTCTCTCCAGCACATAAGAGCTCCAAAAGTGTTGTTAGTTCTGCTTTAAAAAGGAAATCTTTTTCTATGTTTGTATAGGAGAACAGACACTAAAACTTTCAATATAATAAAATTTCAAAAGTACACACTATTAAAAGTATGCAAAGTTCATACTGTTCTCAAAACAAGTAGGTAAATCTTCAATAATGTCTGTATCACACTGAGCCCACTCACACACATGGAGCATATTACTTAGGACTATACTGGATTAGAAGCTTTCTGTTGTGTAAGCTCGCCTGTGTGTGTGATTATAGACATTCCTTTTCTCTAATTCCATCTGCATTATAGTCTGGACAGTGTCATCAGTGACATAGCTCAGAATTGGGTCCAGATGGAAGCAAAAACATTTACTAGCCTGGTACAGGAAATGCCGTAAGAGAAACACATTTAGTGTGAGAGATGGGAGATAGGAGATCCACTAACACTGGACCAAGTGTAGATACTCTACAACATATAAAGTTTCACTATTCTTTTCAAGTCCTACCTTACTAGGTATTACAAAATTTTTCAGTCCTAAACCTAATAAGGACAGCATTGCTAAAAACAAATAACAACTTCATCATCCTTGTGTTTTCATCAATGTGAGATCAAAAGAAAGCAAACTGTTCTTAACATGTTGCCTGTAAAATCAAAAACTGGAATTTTAATATGAATAGTAATCCATGGAATAGGACACCAATAAAAAACAGAGCCCAATACTTAAGAAATGTAAAAATACTTTTAAAAGTTTATTCTATCATGATGCTGTTAATCTTCAGCTATTTCTAAAGGAATGTGATAGACTGACTGACTTACCTCTACTTCCTCAGTACATGGAAAAGCACATTTCCCAGCACCTAATGATCAGACAGGCCATGTGACTAGATCCAACTGATAGATGATGAACAGAAGTTGTTTCCTTCAATCCTGACATTTAATTGTAGGGACAAGACTTTCTCACCCACTAACCATTATGAGTGTCAGAGGATACAGCTGAAAGATGGTGACTCCTGTGACAGCTAAGCTCTGTGAGAAGTGGGGCCTCCCACAACCCTCACAGGAGTGTAGCCTGGATAAGTCATGTTAAACTACTGCCATCTGAGAATCCTTGCTGCAGCATAACCAAAACAATCTTGCCTAATACAAGCAAGAATCAATATTTTTTATTTGTTCTTTTTAGTTATACATAACAGTAAGAATCAATATTTTTCGACAGATTCCTGGAATGGCCTTTGAATTCTTCTCATTTTAATATTTTTAGTAAAAAATAAAATCCTCTAAGCCCACTTAGCTTGCTGTCTTCAATAATATGGCACTACTCTTCAGATCTCCTATATACATGATTTTACTACTCCAGGAAACCTTTGCCCAAGAGGGGGAAAGTCGCAAATAACTGTATTCATGTATTTCATTTCATAAAATTCCTGACAATCCATTTAAATTAACATCAAACTGCTCAGCTTTTCAATTGGTACCATTGAATCACTGTTTACTTTCCAAGACTCTCTTTGAAACCCTTGTCTCAACATTTTTACCATGGCCATGATCCCTCAACTCTCATATCATGAAGCTGGCTCAAATAGAATCTACAGTTCTAGAAAGAAGCATTATCAATTGAACATGGCACCCAATGTTGAAAGTTATATCCTATTCCTGGTCTGGAATTTTCAGGAATTGGAGGATTTAGGGTACATCTTAAAACAGAAAAGATGGGACTAGCAATGTCAGGACTGACCGAAAATCACAAAGATGTTACCGAGGTTCTATATTATTTTATCTAAACTAGTAGGAGAACTGATCTCTGGGGATTGTGCAACATGGAGACTATGTATTTGAAAATTCCAGAAGGAGCTGTAGGGAAATATGCATGCAAAAAATCAGGTGGATTAATGAAAATTAATATTGGGAACAGAGATGTTTATTTTTCATCCCTGCCTCCCACTTTTTGGCTCCTAGATAATGCAAGGACTAGGGTTATACTCTTAAAGAGGAGATTGGTAAATTCAGAAGAAAATTCCTACAGAAACTGATACTCAAAGGTCTCACAAAGAAATAACAAAGTTCTTGATCCAATGAGTCTCCTGAATTTTAGTTCCTTGATGTCAAACAGGAGAGAACAGATATTGAGAGGAAAACCTCCAACGTGAAATAGTGACCTCAGTCACCCCAAGGAAAAAATACTCAAGGAAAGTATTTATTCTTCAAAGCAAAATGAAATTTGAAAAATAATCTCTGAAAGGTAAAAGAATTTAATGCATTTGTTGAGGGGCAGATGAAACAAGACTAAAAATAAGAAACATTTCTTAGAAATTACAAATATGAACAGAGAAATAAAAATGTTCAATAGAAGGACAGGAGAATTAAATTCCTCCTGAAAACATTTTTCAAAAGAATAAGAGATTTACATTATTTAAAAGAATAAGACAAATTAAGGAGACTCACTGTAGGAACTTCATATGTGGCTAATAAATTTTGCAAAAATAGGTAACAAGGAAAACAGGCAAGAAGTTGTCAAGTATATAACAAAAGAAAATTCTCCAGATTTAAGTTTCAAGAATAAAGTGTCAGTACCAAGTCCTTAGCACAAAGCTTAAACAAAGACCCAAACCAAAACTCCTCACTGTGAAATTTAATAACATTACAAAGGTAACATCCTAACTGCTTGCAAAGACAAACAATAAAGGTTGTACACAAAGTACTGATGGTAAGAATGGTGTGGGAACGGAATGGCATTGTTCAAAATTGGAAGATGGCTACAGATAACGTCCTTAACTTCTGAATATGGAAAATTTCAAATCTATACAAAGTAGAGAGAACAGTAGAGAGAATCTTGATGCACCTATTACCCAGCTCAACAACTACCTACTCCTGGCCAACCTTGCTTTTTTTATTCTCAACTATTCTCCCTCATCCCTGAATATTTTGAAGAAAATCTAGACAATGCCATTTGTGCTACTTTTGATACATATCTAAAAAATAAGGACATACAACTTAAAACAGCCACAGTACTATCATCCCACCCAAGATAGTTATACAAAATTTTTCAATATGAACCAACTCAGTGTTCACATTTCTGTAGTTATCTTCTAAGTTTCTTTTCTTTTTATTTATTTTTGAAATGATTCAAATCTAGACCCAAGTAAGTTTTATGCATTGCCATTGTTAATATATCTCTAATTGCTTTTAATCTATGGCTTCTCTCCCTCTCTCTCTTTTATTCCTTGTAAAGTTTTTGTCAAAGAAACTAAGTACTTGTTTCTTTCAAGTTTCTCACTTTATGGATTTTTAAATTGCCTCTCTGTGGTATCACTTAAAGTGTCTCTTTCCATTGTTTTTCCTGCAAATTGATAGTTAAACCCTGAAGCTTGGACAGATTTAGGTTCAAGTGGTTTATTTAGTTAGACCACATGCTTTGGATCTAGAATATCCCCCAAAGTCCCTGTGTTCTAAAGGTTTGGTCCTCAGTTTGGCACTATTTGAAAGTGACAGAAACTTTTTAAGAGGTGGGGCCTAGTGGGAAGATTTATTTAGGTCATTGGAGGCATGCATGCCCTTGGAGCAGATTGCAGGATGCTGGGCTGTTTCTCTTTCACTTTGGAGTCATCATGAGATGAGCAGCTTTGCTTTGACACATGTTCTCTGCCATGGTGTTGGCACTATCATGTAAGGGACCGCTTTTTCTTGCTACAGGTCCAAAAGCAATGGGGCCAACTGACCAGGAACTGAAACCTCCAAAACTGTGAAGCAGAATAAACCTTTTCTCTTTATAAGTTTGTTATCTTGGGTATTTTGTTATAGTAATGGAAAGCCACCTAACACACAACTTCATAGACCATGTTTTGCACTTTAGGAGGCACAAAATAATGATATAAGCAGCCATTTATGAGTATTGCTTAGTTCATAGGCTGTTTATTACAATTGCAAAATACTACTATACTGATTCTTTCTTTCTTTATTAATTAGGATACTCACAAAAAGAAAGAAATGTCCTCTTTCTAGTTACTTGACATGGATCATATAGGAAAAAAGATAAATTCTTGATTTTCTTCTTGTATTTATCAATTTTCAAAATAATGCATTATTTTCCTGACATCTTCCAATGATTATCAATGATTTTTTCATTTCATTGAAGCTATGAATTTTAGTGTATTTGATGTATTCATTTGTTTCAATTCATTGAGTTCATTATCCTTGTTGATGCTCAAATTATGCCATCTTTGGCCAGCATAAGCCCATTTACATTGGCTCTAAGCCCATTTGACATAATACAGTAGTTCTGAAAGCTTCTGTATTGTCCAGTATAGTAAAATATTCCAGGCAGATCTAAGGATGTTTTCTTTTAGAGGAAACAGCATTTAAGAATGCAATCTGAATGTTAGTTGGGTGCATTGATATAGGGTAGCCTATGGTTTCTAAATTCTTTCAGTTGACAAAGCCAGTAAATATGTAATCCTTTTCAAGATGAAATGTCATGTCATGTCATGATATATCATTGATACTTCAAATTAAAATTCAATACATATGGTTTTTACTTAGCCCTATCAATTTTATATCTGTGCCTCCTTTCCCTCATAACAAAAAAATCTATTCTCCATGACACTAACATAATTACTTTTTTTATCACACATGCACACAAAACTGTCCAAGAGCTACAATACTAACACTACCATCAACCACATGAATACTATAAGGTTAGGATAGTTATCAGCTCTTCTTTCCTTAAAAAATTAGAAATTCACAGCCAAATCACTGTGTTGTAGTGATATCTGATAGCTGCTCTGCCTAAAGTTATGCTGCCAAACTGCCACCATCGTTAGAATTTCCTACAGACCTCTGCACTAATTTAATTGACAGTTCTCTCCCAGTTTCTGCTCCATCCTCAGAATTGCCCCTGAAGCTTTCCAGCAAGTACCTGACTATAACAGAATTCTCTAGTTCCCTAAATCAACAAAATCTTGCTATCTTCCCTCTCCCTCCTCAAATCATTCTGATTCAAATCACCATATGCTTTCTATAGCTATTAGTGGTTTGTGCCTCTATATTCATGGTTTGGTATTTACTTTTTCCTCTATTGGTTTTATTTCAATTTTTATGACATAATAATTTCACATACTTATAAGATACAGTATGATAATTCAATATATGAATACAATGTGTAATGATAAAATCAGGGTAACTAGTGTTTGTCTCCTTAAACATTTATTATTTCTTTATGTTGTAAACCTTCAGATCACATTTGGTTTATTTCAAGTTGTATCTTTAGCTCATTGCATGGCACATGGCAATTATTCAATAAGTATTTGATAACTAAATGAAACCATTTCTGTTATCATCTTCCAATAATGCATGTACAATTTCAATTTTCTCATGGGAATATTTCCTTTCCTAAAAGAAATGTGCAGAGAATTCTGGCAATAGAAGAAGGCATTTTAGAGAGAAAAATATCAGGGATATCCAAAACAGAGAAATGGAAAAATACACGGCACTTAAAGAGGGTTAAGGAGGGAGGACAAGAGATCAGTACTGCTACAACTCCACATACTTTCAAGCAACTCAAGAGGAAGATTTTAAGGCTCAGAGAGTTTCATTAAATTGCCCAGGAGCACACACCCATTTCATGGTTTAAAGAGCATTAATCCTCCAGCCCTCCAGCATCCACAGCAATGGTCTTGCAATTTTTCATCATATACATATATGGGCTAAAATAAATGTATTTATGCTCAGATGTAATTCCACAAAAATGAACCACATAATTGATCTTCAGATGACTGCGGTTAACTAAATGACATGAATCTTTTTTTTTTTACGTCATTTTATATGAAGCTTGTTGTTCAAAGAGTGGTTTTAAGACTAATCTTTTTCTGAAGCTTATCCAGGATCTAAAAGACTTTGGAGAAAAGGCACAATATATAAACTCAGCAATAAATGAATCAATAAATCAAGGAAGTCAGGATGTACTCCTGGTGAAATGATAGATTAAAGCAGAAACCAGTTATTAGAAATCACAGACCTTGCTTAAGCAATGGGAAGTTTGGACAAGTTCTCACGGGTTCAGTGTCTGTTCTCTACCCAGAACCATGCTAACAATGCACCCTGCCTTAGCCACAAGCATTCATATTACACATAAAGGTCTCCCTGTCCACTCCCACCATTAACACTTGTATAAGGGCTGGCTAAGTGAAATCACATGTGCTTACACAAGCCCTCTTTCAGCAAAATGTGACTTAGTGTTTTGTATTTGAAAAGTAATTTCCAGGCTCTCAAAAATGTTTCAAAATTTTAAACAAGTTCCCAATGCATAACAAAAAAATGTAATTATTATCAAATTTGAGAAGCAGCATTAAAATCATTAAAAAGGAGAAATTTTAAAATTAAATTTACTTTAAACTGATATATAAAAATATAAAGATGGTGCATATTAATGGCATAATATAATATTGCCACACATGTATGCATTGTGTGATGTTTAAATCAGGTTAAACATATTTATTTTCTTTAACCTTTATCATTTCTTTATGGTAAAAAAAAAAAAAACTTTATAAATCCTTTCTTCTAGTTTTTTTGAAATGCATAGTACATTATGGTTGACCGCAGTCATTCTACAGTGCAATTCCACATCTGGCTTGTTGCTTCTATCTACGTACAACTTAGTAACCACTGATCAACTGTTCCCTGTCCCTCCCTTCCCCTACTCTTCTTGGCCTCAGGTAACCACCAATCCACTCTCAGCTTCCACATGAGTGGTATCATGAAATGCTTATCTCTCTCTTCATGGCTTATTTCATTTAACATAATAATCTCTACTTCCATCCATGTTGCCACAAATGACAGAATTTTATTCTTTTTTTTACAACTGAATAGTTTTCCACTGTGCATATGTGCCACATTTTTTCATCCATTCATCAGTTGATAGACACTTATGCTATTTCTACTCCTTGGCTATTGTGAAATTGGCAGCAATGAACATGGAAATGGAACCGCCTGTGTCTCTTCAACATACAGATTTGATTTCCTTTAGATATATACTCAGGAATGAAATTGCTGGATTATGTGGTAGTTCTAGTGTTAATTTTTTGAGGAACTTCCATACAGTTTCCCATAATGGCTATACTAATTTATATTCCAACAGTGAGCAAGCATACAAAGGAAAGATTCTTAAATCTATCTGCAACTTACCTAACTCACTAAAATTGAAAGTTTTAAAATCTTGCAATTCTCAATTTATCATGTTAAACATGACCGCAAATTATCTTTGAAATAGAATTTTATTATAGTCTTGGTTTTCTCTTTGAATGTCATCCCTTAAGTACTGTCAGTTCATATACTATTGTCCCTTAGAGCTGTACATTGATGTAATTATTAAATAATCTTGAAAAATAAAAGAAAATGTACATGGAAGTTTTAAATAGAAACTAAGAACTGGAAGGAAGGTTAGAGGTCACCTGGTATGGAAGCCCTTTAGCTCCTGTTTCAATCTTCCCCTGTTTCAGCAAAGTAGAAACACATGGTTCATGAACTTAAGGACCTAGATTCAAATACTGTGACAAATCAGTCACGTAACTTATGACTATTTGTTCTCTCTGAATCTTAGCTTCTTGTCTATAAAAAGAGAAAGAAAAGTATCTATTTTATAAAACTGAGGTGATAATAAGGAAGACTATATAAAATATCTGATTGAGCATTAAATCAGATAATAAGTAGTTGTTACTACTTCAATTCCAACTCTAAATTATATCTAAAATAACTTTGTATGTCTTCCATTTTTCCTTTTCCCCTAAACTTCTCTAATCTCCTATTTAATCTTTGCTTCTTACAATCATCATTCTGCTATGTTATTTTACTTGAGGTTCTTATTTCAATAAAAATGTTCCAGCCGGGCACAGTGGTGCATGCCTATAATCCCAGCACTTTGGGAGGCTGAGACCGGAGAATTGCGAGTTCAAAGCCAGCCTCAGCAACGGCGAGGCACTAAGCAACTCAGTGAGACCCTGTCTCTACATAAAACACAAAATAGGGCTGGGGATGTGGCTCAGTGGTCGAGTGCCTCTGAGTTCAATCTCTAGCACCAAAAAAAAAAAAAAAAAAAAAAA
>PVHX01020522.1:0-31780 GCA_004024805.1 Geosciurus inauris
ACAAAGTTGCTGTTCTGGGGACCAAACCAAGGACCCGCTGCTCCAGGTCCTCTGTGGCCCACCTTTGTGACTGTGCAGTAGCAATTACAAAGGAAAGAGGAAGGCAAAAGAAGCAATAATTAGTCAAAGCAAGTGAATTGGAGGAGACCTTTCTTGTCCTTTGTATTTACATCATCCCAGACACTTGAGGCAAGAGGGATCCATTAGATGTTGATAAACTGTGTTAACCTATACATGAAAGCCCAGAAGCACACTAAGGGCTCAGCTTTTTGTTTGTTTGTTTCTATGAAAATACACAAGTCCTAGTATTATGGGAGGCAGCATTATGACGTAACATTGTAATCAACATTTGTTGGCTTCAATTCCAATTATTCTATATTAAAATTGAAGTAACACAACCACAAGAATGGGATCCTAAGTTATACTCCATGTATACATAATGTCAAAATTAGTAGCACTCTACTGTTGTGTATATCGAAACAGAACAAATTAAAAAGACTCAAAAATTTTGAAGTGACAATGGCCAGTGTTAGGAATAAATATGGAAACCCACAGAGAGGTCTTGGCACTATCCCCAGCACACGGTGGGGCTCAATGAATTTGGGTCTCCTTCCTACTCTGACCCTTCCAGTGGGAGTGAAGCAGGCATGGCCTCCAGGGAAAGCTTTGGGGACACCAATTGGTCAAACAGCCCCTCAGGGACACAGTAAGTGTCTTTGGACTGAACATTGCCCCTCATCACTCTCTGCAAAAGTCAGCATGTCAATCCCTAAAGAATATGGGAAAAGTTTTTTATTAGGTATTTTCTGCCTGCTGGGAGAGCTCTGGGAAGGGACAGGAAGGGAAAGGAAGGGAAGAGAAGCGAAGGGAAGGGAAGGGAAGGGAAGGGGGATCTAAAATGAGGCATGGACTCAGAGGCAGGGGTCACCCAGAGGAAAGTTTTGTCTTCTTTGGAAGTTGGTTCTGCTAGACCAGGCCCTGACCAGAGCAGTTGTCCTTGGATCCTCAAGGCTTTGATCCTAGCAGAGAGGCCTGTGTGAACTTGGGAGGATTTTCAGAGAGCAACTGTGTAGCTCTTGTCCCCAGTGAAGAAATGAACTGGTAAGCATGTTTTGTTTAACCAGATGAATCTGGTGTCCTACCATCCTCAGACAGGAAAGCAGATGCAGACTTGGCAGTGAGTCACACACGAGGGGTGAGGCGTCTCAGATGAGGCCTGTATTGTGGGAACTTGATGACAAACAAGGCTCTGAGGCTCCCCCACACCCTCACCTCTGAGCAAGGGCTTGGGAAATAGACACCCCTTCAATTCAGCCTGGCAATTGGGGGTGGTGGAGGGAGCTTGGAGGAGAGCTGCACCCGTACATGGTGGTTCCTGCTTTGGGCTGCTCTAGCCCAAGTCGTGACAGGGTGGTAAGAAGAAGGTCAGGACCCTTCTCTTCCATTTACCAGGGAGGTGGCAATTGAGGCCAGATGGGTGGGAATGTGACCCTTTGTATTAAAGGATATTTAGTAACATCCCT
Organism: Geosciurus inauris; assembly: GCA_004024805.1. Taxonomy (NCBI): domain Eukaryota; kingdom Metazoa; phylum Chordata; class Mammalia; order Rodentia; family Sciuridae; genus Geosciurus; species Geosciurus inauris. Next base: position 1,524 of record PVHX01020522.1, read on the forward strand.
TGCTTCTAACCATTAGATACCAGTAGCATTTCCCAGCCCCAGTTGTGATAACCAAAAATGTCTCTAGGCATTGCCAATGTCCCTCCTGGGGACAAAATCACTTGGACTGAGACACCATGCTCTGTGGTGGTGTTCTCCAGAGGATGCCCTTGGAGAAATGCCTCCCTCCTTGTATGCTACTGGAAAGGATCTAAAACATCCTGAAAGAGGAAACAGGAAGTTGAAGAAATGAGGGTATGTTACTGAATGTAGTCTCAAAACAGTGAGGTGTGTGGTAAGGCAGGGAGGGAAAATGATAAACTAAAGCCCATTTTTCAGATAAAGAAAACAAGACAGGAAATGTGTAATTTGCCTCAGGCACTAAGATGAGTCAGAGAGAAACCTGTAAGAGAAACATGAATTTAGGGTCTGACCTTTAGAAAGGAGAAAAACAATTTATTACCAAACCCTCTCCTGCTTCCATCCTGGATCTTTGTAAGAAAAAGGAAGAAAGCAGTGTTCCCTCTAGGAGCTGAGGAAATGTCAGGAAATTCATGAAGGACAAAGTTGAGGGTGGTACTACAGCCACCAACTTAAGAAAAAAGTAGCCCCTGTGGACCAAGCTCTGTGAAGCAGCTCGCACAGCAGCTCCTCAGTCCTGCCTGCTCCTGGAGTGGGGCCCTGCTTGTGCCCCCATTTGACAGATAAGAAGCTGAGGATCTCAAGTTTGGTGACTTGCCCTTGGTCTTACAGCTAAGCAAGGAGGCCCAAATTTCAAATCAGCCTCCTGGTTTTCAAAGAGGCAGACCCCTCTTGTCACCACTGCCTCTATGTCATCAACAAAGTCCACTTCTGTGAGATTGTCACTGTCTCATTTAGGTGTTTTCTAAGACATCCCTCTGTTCACCTCAATATGAATATGGACAAATGTACTTGAGACTCAGTGGCAGAAGCATCCAACCCGGATGCTTCCCCTGGGGGCACACCTACTGTTAGGACTAATAGCACAGGAAAATCAACAATATTGCTATGGAATTAGACAGTATCTCACAAAGGGCCATCACAGCCCTGTTCCTGGGATTAAATCCACCCCAGTTCCTCACTCTGGGCCTCTTAGAGCACCCAGAGACTGATCCCACCTGGCCCTCCAGAGCCTCAGCTGCCAGGCACAGGTTTCTGGCATGATGCTTTGGTTTTCGTTTTGAAAATTTTATTACCAACCCTTTTCGTTTAGGCAGGGCATCATTAGGAAAGAAAGGCTTTCTTTTCTTTCAATAATTTTTTTTTGGTATTTTTTAAAGGAGTTTTTATGGCATTATCTTTTAAAAGCCAATCTGTTGTCAATAAAGGAAGGACCTCAGAAGGCAAAGCTGTTTTTGAAATTCCCCTTATGAAAAAACATTTTGTGAGACATTCAGGGCAAATGTTACCCTCCTCTGCCTGCTCCTGGATGACAAGCAGTTATGACAATAATAAAAACAACAAATACTATAATCTGTTTACAGTGAAACGTGCTTTTTGTTTTTTTGTACCTGGGCTGAACCACTCAGGGGTGTTCACCATTGAGCTATATTCTCAGTTCTTTTTTTTATTTTAAGACAGGGCCTTGCTAAGTTGCTGAGGTTGGCCTTAAACTTGTGATCCTTCTGCCTCAGCTTCCCCAGTGGCTGGGATTACAGATGTGCACCACTGCACCCAGATAACCATTCCCTCTTGCATAAACCATGCCCTCTTATACATGAAGAAATTGGGGCCCAGAGAAGTGAAGCCACATGTCTGAGGTCACACAGTTAAGAAATGCAAAGCTTTAAAAAAATGAGAGTGGAAATCTTTCGATCTGATTACAAAGAATTTCTGCTTTCAACACAAGCTGCATATAGTCAGTTCTGTGAGTGCGGACTGGCTTCCTTCCACAAATATTGGTTGAAAACCTACTTTCAGCTATTCACAGGAAGACGGTGCCTCAGGCAAGATTAGAATTCCTAGTCTGCGATTTCAGCACTGGATAGAGACATACAATACAAGAAAGTCTCTGCAATATGAAAAACCTCTCCCATTCAATGAGTCCTGGTGGCAGTGCCCCTCCCACCAGCCCTCCCTCCCAGGAGCAGATGGCAGGCTCACCTGGTCATCTTCATGTCTAAACCCATGGCTTCCCCTTCCACTCTGAGAAAGCATGCTCCAAGGTAAAAGGTGTCCCCCCGGGGCTGGGCCCTGTGGGCATCAGGATCCTTATCTTATTCACCTTCTCTGAGGCATTTGGCACTCCACCAACTTCTTGCTCCTTGAAACTCTTTCTTGAAACGCTGGCAACTTCCCAAGACTTCCCAAGAGACTACCTTTTCCCTCAGTCCTCTAGCACCCCTCAGTTGCTCCTTTTTAGTTTTTTTTTTTTTTTCATTATAACTACCTGAAACTTGAAACTTTAAATGTGCTTTGAACAAAACTAACTCATAATGGTTTCCATGAAATAAAAATCAGCATCATCCCCACTACGGTGACGCGAAAACTCTGACAATCAGTTTGCCCAGTGACTCAATCAGAAGTCTGCATCCAGCTCCTGCACGATCAGTTTGTGTCTTTTTTGGACATTTACTGTTGACCTTCAAAGGAGGAGCAGCTCATGGTTTGCTACACACTATATCTAGAAAGGTCAAAGCCCATGGAGGTGTAGAAAGACTGCAGGTTTGGGCAGAGGGCTGGGCTTAATGACCTGGACCTGTGAACATCACCCAGTTCCTTAGGTGTTAATTTGAAGTGTGTTTTTTCTAACACAAAGACCCCAGCTTCTGCTGGCCCTGAGGGCTACAGGTTTTTTCCCTCCCAGTGACAGATTGTACAGATACATCCCAGAAGACATAAAACTCCTTCTAGTCATCCCAGAATTAGGTCCATAGATTTCCAGTTATAGAAGAGAGCCATTCTGGGTAACGCAACAGATGTAAATTATGTGCCTGAATTGATTTTGCATTAATTTCTCGTAGGCTATTTCCATGCTGCTTAAATACCACTTTTTAAAGCTACTATGGTATTGTCTTTTAAAGCTGATTTGTTTCCATGCAGAGAGTGCTCCAGGAGGCTGGAGCTGTTTTTCAAGTCCTTCTCCTTGTACACTTTTATCAGTGAGGAATTCTTGGTAATGTGCTGTCTGTGTATCTCCCAAGTGTGGCTCTCATGCTGCTTCAGTATTCTTCCTTTTGCAAGATGCGTGGTGGGACACAAGCTTCGGCTTTCATACTCCCTTGAAAGACCAGCCCTACTGCCTGTTGGAACTGAGTAAAGTGATCATGAGGGAGTGCAGGGGTGCAGATAATGGCACCGTGTGTCCATATTGCACAGCAGGCCCCTGTGTCTTGTGTGATGAACTCTTGGCTCTCCTGCTTGACCTGAATGCCTTTAGAAACCATCAGATGAGGGACACCTATAAACATTTTTTTTAAATAGAGGGTTAGAACTGGGCTCAACACGGAAGCTCTGAACATAACATAGAAGCTTTTATTGCAACTTTGAATGCATGAACTTTCTTATATAAAAAGCTACACAGGGAGGCCGTGGATTCCATCTCCAGCACCAAAACAGGTGGCAGAGGCAAGGGCACTTTGGTTGTATTTATTCCTGGATATGGTAGTGCCTGCTATGTTTGCTATTTGTGAGATATTTTACAAACGATTTGACAAATCCACTCCCTTATCCCACTTACATCCGAAAGCACTGAGAGGACTGAAAATGTAACTAGAAAGCAATGTATACTTACAAAAGAAACTAAAGTTTCCATGAAAGCGGAAAGAAATGAATGATGAATGTGGTCCAGTAAGACATGGAATGTGTGATTGACAGCTAAAAAATTGTGTGGCTAGAAGACTGGAACTGACGTTACACATGTTATCCTAAGGGTAATTCGGAAGATGGCTCTGGATTCTAAGACAATTGGACTAAAAACTCCCTTTAGGGACAGAACCTCTTAGGGAAAGGTGATTTTTGTAAAGCAACCACATTTGCCAGGGGATGCTCATTTTTAGATTCTTGCGCCACCTAGAGGCGAGTAAGAGATAATTTCCATTTCCTGCTTAGTGGAAAAAAATCCATCTATTAACATTTTCCAGTTTTCAAAGCACTTTAATTTTAATATCTCACTTAATATTCAGGTAACTGTCTTTGAGGTAAGAATTTCTGTCTTCCTTGTATTGATGAAGAAATTAATCTCTCAGCACCTAACTGTGCAAAGAATTGGACTCATGTTTTGTGTGACTAAAAATGTTATCCTTGAATTGTTTTTAAAATAACTTGCATCAAATATCATTTATATACTGGGAAATTCACTAATTGAAAATGTATAGTTCAATAGTTTTAGTAAATTTCCTGAGTCATGCAGTCATCACCATAGAACATTTTCATCACCCCCACAAGATCCCCTTGCTCTATAGTTCCAGGCCTCCAATCAAGAGTCTGTCTTCTATCCATAAAGGCTTTTATATTTTACTTTTTGGATATCTTTGTAAAATTAAATTATACATGTGCTCTTTGGGGTCTGGCTTCTTTCACTTAGAATATTTTTGAGGTCCACCCATATAGATCATTTATCAGAATTCCATCCTTTTTTATTGCTGAGTAGTGTTCCATTGGACCACACTATGTTTGTCTATCTACTAGTTGATGAGCATTTGGATTGCTTCTAGTTTTTTGCTACTATGAATAATGCTGTTATGAATATTTGCATTGTGTAGGAGCACTCCCCATACCTTCAACCCCTCCCTTCCCTCTTTTCCCATTCTATGCTGATGAACCACAGAGTGTACCTCATTGTTTGTAACCTAGGGGACATGATTGGTCCGAGGACCCTATATAAGCTTCTGTACTTTCTGGAATAAATGGTGTTTCTGCGTCTCGCTCAGGCAGAACAGTTTACCTATCCTGGAATCTGGGTGGAGTGACTCTGCGGACCATCACCCCAAAACCTTGTCCTGTGAGACCCCACTTTGTCCTTCCCCGAGGACCCCCTTTTTCGACTCTTGGGACCCCAACTCACCGAGCAGACCCACAAGGCACGACTTAAATCAATAGCATTGTAGTTGTCTTTCCAAGCAAGAAACTTTCGTTAGTAAGTAAGGCAATAAATTAAAGCATGTGGAAGAAGAATGCTTATAGTAATTACATGCATTGAGAGAAAACTTAGGATAAATAACCTGGAGATGTCCACTGTGAAGGTATCTGAGTCCTGGGTTCAATATGCACACTAGGGAATCAAGGGACTCTGCAAACTATATTCTTGCAGAAACACAAGAGATGTGGGGAAATTATTCAGGATTTCCTCTAATGGATTCATAGCATCCGAAGACTGCTCTTAAAGAATTTCTTCTTGTTGGGCCTTGTTACAGTATGTAGCAGATGCAGACTTTGATAACATATCCGAGGTTGGGTTTGGAGTTCCATTATAATCCCTTCTCACATGAAGACAGAAGTCAGGGAACCATTCAAAAGTAAAAAACTATGGGGTCAGATGCATCAGAGTCCAAATCCAGGCTCTGCCAATATCTACAAGGGCTTGGCAGGTCAGATTTCTCTTCAGTATCCTAGGAGGCAAAAGCACCTGTTTCACAGGGTTCTTGTGAGAATTTGCTAGGATGGTGAATTTAGTAGTAGGGATTGGTACACAGTGAGATCTGATGCTATTTTTGTAGGATTGGATTGTGCCCAAAGATACCTAAATACAGTGACGACCTCTATTTATTCCTAGGAATCTTTCATATTTTTATTTTGGAAAGTCTTTGGCCCAAGATCCTGGCAAACAGAAGCATATACTTCCCATAGAGGTAATAAAATATTTGCAGAAGTGAAAGCTCGTAAAAAAAATTACTTATCACCCAGAATGCCATAGGCTGGTGGAAAGATTTAGTGCAAATCTGAAGGGAGAGGTTAGGACTTAAGGGGATAAACAACACAACAATGAACATGATAAGTTAGTAGCTCATTTTGCATATAAAAACATTGTCTAGGACTCTACAGAGTTCTTCCTATTTATGGGAGATAGTCAGAGGTCCTTGGGTTTAATCAAAATTTAATACCCTGTGAGGAGAAAGATGAAGAATACAAATTCTCAGTAATAGGCAATATGTCAAAAGCAGCAATTGCCAGTTTTAAATGGTCTTTCCTGCCGCCTTCCTCCCTGTCAGCTTGTGCAGCCTGATTTGTAGTATGGAAAACATGGCCAGGACCTAATTAAGTCTTTGGGAAAACAAAAGAATGAGGTGCATATTCTGTTGCAGGAAAACACATAAAAGATTCAACAAAACCATGCTCTCTAAAAATTACAAAACAACATATTCAAAAATATTTAAATCAGAGTATTTTTCTCCAAGAAGGGTTGGAGGTTCATATTTAATTTGGGGTAGGGGAGGTGAGTGCTGTGAGGGTTTGAACATGTGGCTCGCTGTGGCCGATGGGACATGAGCAGAATGACAATGTGTGGATTCCATGCTTCGTCCTTAACAGGCACTGTGCTCTCCATCAGCCTTGGTGCCCTGCCACGTCAGGAGAAGGAAATGCTCCATCCATCCCAGTGGTTCAAGGAGAAGCAGGAGAGACACAAAGCAGTCTGACTCACTCAGCCTAGATCAGCTGAGTGCAAGCACAGACACACAAGCAAGAAAAAGTGATCGTCCTTGCAAGCCACTGGATTTTGAAGTTGTCAAGCAACATGAGTTGCGACAATAGGTAGCTGATGGCTGTTGAAAAGGAGGCTGAGAGACTGTTGATCTAAGGATTATCAGATCTTCGTGTTCACATGTACTCTCTATGGATAATAGGTTCCTATAGAAACATGATCATATTGAGGCTGGGGACGTGGCTCAGCAGCAGAGTGCTCCTAGCATGGGCAAGGCCCTGGGCTCCATCCACTCCCAGCACCAAAAGACAACAACAACAACAAAAGAAAGAAACAAAGAAACCTGAGCATATCCTGTGTCTAAAATTGGCAGCTGGACCATTTGAATAATTTCTCTGCTGATTCATGTAGATTGGGATCTAGGAAAGAAGTATGCTCTGATTTTTAATTTTTAAAATTTTACTTTATTATTATTATTTTTGGTACTGGGAGTTGAGCACAGGGCACTTTGCAACTGAGTTATATCCCCAGTCCATCTTTAAAATTTTTGATGTTGAGACAGAGTTTTACTAAGTTGCTGAGGCTGGCCTTGAACTTGCCATCCTCCTGCCTCAGCCTCTCAAGTCACTGGGGTTACAGGAGTGTACCACCAAGCCCAGCTTCTGAGTTGTTATTTATTTATTTTTTTTGTACTGGAGATTGAACTCAGGGGCACTCGACCACTGAGCCACATCCCCAACCCTATTTTGTGTTTTATGTGGAGACAGGGTCTCACTGAGTTGCTTAGCGCCTTGCCGTTGCTGAGGCTGGCTTTGAACTCGCAATTCTCCTGTCTCAGCCTCCCTAAGTGCTGGCATTACAGGCTTGAGCCACCGCGCCCGTGTTGCTTCTAGGCATTTTTTATTTGCCACATACCATCCCCTTCTCAACTCGTGCAGGACTCGTAAGAGTGTCAGAGCCATACAGGAAGCCCAGGGAATCCTTGGCAGAGCTGGTTGGACACAGGAATTGGATCAAAGATGGAGTCAGGGGCTGGGGCTGTAGCTCAGTGGTACAGCGCTTGCCTCACATGCGTGAAGCACTGGGTTTGATCCTCAGCACCACACAAAAATAAATAAAATAAAGATATTGTGCCCATCTACAACTAACTAACTAACTAAATAAATAAATAAAAAAAAAGATGGAGTCAAGTTGGGCTGGAACTCTCACTATACTTGGTTGCTGGTGAAGCCGGCAGGACCAAATTGGCTATCCATATATTTTACTCTATGCTGCATAAGTGGGGATCCAGGTCTCTTGGCAGGAGTCTCAGAACCCTGAGATATAAGGATGGGGTGCACAGGTACTACAGAATTAATGAGCAGGGATCAGTCTTAAGCACCAGTGAGAAAGGACTGGATAATACACATTCTGAAAAATGAGAGAAGTGGTAGGGAGGCCAAAGGAGAAAGAAGTATGATATTCATTTTCATTTACTACCAGAACTCAGTAATAGGCTAGAGAAAAAGGATTTTTTTTTTAACCAATTTTGTGCATTGCCTGAAGCCAATTTGAACCCTCACATACAAAGGGTCCTGTGGTAGTTTAAGTCAGCTTTTGAGTCACTGTGACCAAAATACCTGACAAGAACAACTTAGAGGAGGAAAAGTTTATTTGGGGCTCATGGTTTCAGAAGTCTCGGTTCATAGACAGCTGATTCCATTGCTCTGGGCCCAAGATGAGCACATCATGGGGGAAGGAACCAGTGGAAAAAAGCTGCCCAGCTCATGGCAGAGTCAGGAAAGAGAGAAAGAGTGGAAGGAGCCTCAGAGAAGAACAACTCTTCCTGGGCAGATGTCCAGTGACCACCTTTCTATTCACGCCCCCACGTGCCTACTGTTACCACCTAGTCAGTCCATTCAAACTAGGACGGAATGATTTGATCACAGTTCTCATGATCCAATCATTTCACTTCTAAATACTCCTGCATTAACAGGAGCTTTTGGGGGGATACCTCATATCCAAACCATAACAAGTACCCTCCCCCACTCTCTTCCCTACTGGGTGGTATATTACAGCTAAAGGAAGTCTCAGATGAAATTCCCAGCCATGAAAGAATTCCTTAGCAAATAGGCAGTTTCTTTAAACTCAGAAAAGCGCTCACGTCTTTTTTTTTTTTAATTTTTTAAATTGTTGATTGACTTTGTTTATTCATTTATTTATATGTGGTGCCAAGGATCGAACCCAGTGGCCCCCACATGCGAGGCAAGTGCTCTACCACTGAGCCACAGTCCCAGCCCAGCTCACACCTTCTTGCACGGCCAAAGGCCTCAGTGGTCTTCCAGAGTCTTCCATTGGATCATGCCACAGAATCATCTCTTTAATTGTTGGAACACAGAACCAAACAGTTCTAAAACTGGAACATTACTCTGAAAAATTTGACACATTAGAGATAAAGTTGAAATCTTCACTATGACGCTCACTTTCCTTCCCAGAAGCACCCACCTTTCCCTGTGCATCTTTATACCGCCCTTCTACGCATTATATACAGATGTTCCTTATTTGGAAGTTACATCCAGATAGACCCATTGTTTGATAAAAATATCATAACTCAAAAAACAGAGCTGGGCGCGGTGGCGCACACCTGTAATTCCAGCAGTCTGGGAGGCTGAGACAGGAGAATCACGAGTTCAAAGCCAGCCGCAGCAATGCAATGCTTTGAGCAACTCAGTGAGACCCTGTCTCTAAATAAAACACAAAATAGGGCTGGGGATGTGGCTCAGTGGTCGAGTACAGCTCACACACTGTAGAGGGTTGGTTTTTACCTTTGTCACCTCAGGGCTGACAGTGAGCTGTGGTTCACTGCTGCTATCTCTGTCCAGTGTCACACACTACATGTCACTAGCCTGGGAAATACCCGAACCTAAAGTCAAAGTACACTTCTACTGTACGTGCATCGCTTTTACACCAGCAGAAAGTCAAGAAGTTGTTTAAAGTCGGGCGTGGTGGCGCATGCCTGTAATCCCAGCACTTAGGGAGGCTGAGACAGGAGAATCACGAGTTCAAAGCCAGCCTCAGCAACAGCGAGGCAATAAGCAACTCAGTGAGACCTTGTCTCTACATAAAACACAAAATAGGGCTGGGGATGTGACTCAGTGGTCGACTGCCCCTGAGTTCAATCCCCAGTACCAATAAAAAAAAAAAGTTGTTTAAGTTGAACCATCATAAATTGGGGACCACAGTACTCAGATACTTACCTTCAGATATTTTCTTCTTTTTTCTGATCAAAAGCCTATGATTCACAATAATGCAGCAACCTTAGAGAAAAAATGCTGACCCTACTTACTACCCATGGCAATGTTGTGTTGAATTTTAATTATAAAGATCAATTCAGCATTTATATTTTCCAGGTCAGCAGAATCGGTCCTGTATAGCCTTTCACAAACTTTTTCAACCGTTAGAACTATGTTTTTCCTTTATAAAATGGGAATGCTTATATAAAAGAGTAATGAAGATGAAGATAAATCACAAGTCCTGTATATAAAGTGCCTAGTGCATAACAGGTGTTGACAAGGGCTAATTATCACAGACATTGTAGTATCTCCCTTCAGATATTTTCTATAATATTTTTATATTGTTATGTTATTAAAGAGGAGTTTATTTCTATCTCCTCAACTTTTATCATGAAAAATTTCAAACATATTAAAGTTGAAAACATAGTAGTACTCATATACAATATCACCTAGGTTCAACAATTGTTTTCTCTGTGCCACATTTTCTCTATAAATACATAGTGATTTTTTTGTTTTTTTTGGGAGGGTTTTTGTGTGTCTGTGTGTGTGTGTGCTTTTTAAAAGCAAGCTGAAAATAACACCATATTTCCTCTTTAAGTGCCTAATATGCAGTTCTGGAAAATATCTCTTTCATCTGACATAATTAACTAATTTTTAAAAAATATTTATTTAGTTGTCAGTGGACCTTTATTTTATTTATTTATATGCAGTGCTGAGAATCGAACCCAGTGCCTCACACAGGCTTGGCAAGCACTCTGCCACTGAGCTATAACCCCAGCTCCAAACCCTCTAACTTTGACTCTGAAAGTATTATAAAATCTTTGGGAAATCAGAAAAGCATAAAGAAGAACAGTGCGTTTTGAGCAGAGATAAACTCTGCTAACATTTTGCTATTTTTAATTCCAATCTTTTTTTTCCTTTGCAAATACATATTTCTTAAGAAAAAAATTGATTTTTAGACAAAAATCAGCATCTTCTAAGGTGAATTGAGAGGCAAAGAGGAATTTTGTGATAAAAAGAGTTCAGTGGTCTAATACATTTTAAAACACTATATTTTATGTCTACTTCTTTGAGATTAATAATCTCAGAATCACATTAAAGTCCTGAAAAGATTTAAGGAAAATTATAAACCAAAAATTTCTTTTTTTTCATTTTTTTTATATTAAAATCTTATGGGATTCTATAGAGTACCTTTTGGGAAACATTGGTTTAAGATGTTTATCTCTTTAGGCCGTCGGCACGTGGGGTCCCGAGGGCTGCAAGCGGATCTCCGGCACATGGTTCTGGGGGCCGATGGAGGGACATGCCAGCAGCAGTGCGGGACGAAGTAATTCGGAAGCGTCTCCTCATTGATGGAGATGTTGCTGGAGATGATCAAAGAATTAATTTGCTAGTGAAAAGTTTCATGAAGTGGTGCAACTCTGGATCCCAAGAAGAAGGACATAGCCAGTACCAACGTATGCTGAGTACACTGTCTCAATGTGAATTTTCAGTGGGCAAAACTTTGCTGGTGTATGACATGAATCTCAGAGAAATGGAAAATTATGAAAAAATTTATAAAGAAATAGAATGTAGTATTGCTGGAGCTCATGAAAAAATTGCTGAGTGCAAAATGCAGATTCTTCAAGCAAAACGAATACGAAAAAATCGCCAAGAATATGATGCTTTGGCAAAAGTGATCCAGCATCATCCAGACAGGCATGAGACATTAAAAGAATTAGAGGCTCTGGGAAAAGAATTAGAGCATCTTTCACATATTAAAGAAAGTGTTGAAGATAAGCTGGAATTGAGACGGAAACAGTTTCATGTTCTTCTTAGTACTATCCACGAACTTCAACAAACATTGGAAAATGATGAAAAGCTCTCAGAGGTAGAAGAAGCTCAAGAAACAAGCATGGAAGCAGATCCTAAGCCACAGGCAGGCAGATCACCATTCCCAAGAATACTGAAAGAGCTACATAATCTTAGTGTGTTCAGAATTTGTTTTGTTTTTGACATATTTGAAGTTTTTTCAGTGAAGTACTTTGCTTTTCATTATTAATGCACATCTCATTTATATTTTCATCACACAAAGGAAAATGGCTTCAGTATTTGTTTTTATTGAAATGCATTTTTTATTCTTTTTTTTTTTTGGTACTGGGGATTGAACTCAGGGGCACTCGACCACTGAGCCACATCCCCAGCGTTATTTTGTGTTTTATGTAGAGACAGGGTCTCACTGAGTTGCTTAGTGCCTCGCCATTGCTGAGGCTGGCTTTGAACTCACGATTCTCCTGTCTCAGCCTCCCTAAGTGCTGGGATTACAAGCGTGAGCCACCGCGCCCGGCTGCATTTTTTATTCTTAAAAGGAAGGAAACAATACCCAAAAATGTTTAATAAAATGTCTTCAAGCTACATGTTTGTGCCCATTAGTAACTGGTAATATTGATTACCTTATAAAATAAGTGAAAACTGTGAGAAGGTGGCATTTCTAGGATGTACATGGGATGATGAGTCAACTTCTGGAAATTATTACCACTTCAGAAAATGAAGTCCATGAATAGGCTTCAGGAGAGCCATGAACCTGTGAAATTACATGCAAAATGTTTGTGGTGTGTTTACTGTGGGGAGAGGTTCTGTGATGTTAAGAATCACTGGTGTCAGAGGTAACTACAAGATTCAAAGTAAATCCATATCTATTGCTTTCTGTATCTCCCTCTAGTACTTGGGAAGAATGTGGTTGGTAAATGTTTTGTTTTTTCTCTACTGTTTTGGCCATTAGAATTTTCGGGCTGGGGCTGTGGCTCAGCGGTAGAGCGCTTGCCTCACATGCGTGAGGCCTGGGTTCGATCCTCAGTACCACATACAAAGCAACAAAATAAAGACGTTGTGTCCATCTGCAACTAAAAAAAAATTTAAAAAAAAAAAGAAGTCATTTTCAATATGTTAATAAAATGAAAAGTTATTTGAAGTTAAAAAAAAAGATGTTTATCTCTTTCAATTTATTTTGCTTGATGGTAATGATTTAAGATTTTTTTTTTTTTAAGATTCAAGCCTTTCTTTGGATTAGCAAAGTTTTCTTCTGTTATTTCTTTAGCTATGGCTTCTGCTCTGATTTCTGAAAGTTTTAGCATAACTATATTGGATTTCTTGAAAATTTCCTATATATCTCACTTTATTATCATCATCATCATCATCTAATAATTTTTTGCCTTCATCTTGTAAATTTCCAAGATTGTTTTCTACATCACTAATTTATTTATAATATTCAATCTGCAGATATCCAATTATGCATAATTTCCAGAAATGTCTGTTTTCAAAAAGGTGTAACAATTTGGGTGTTTTATTTACAATGCAAATCAATTTTTACTTCTCGTTGGAGTTTTAATTTAAAAGTTAGGTTCAAGGTGTTTGCTTACTTTTTTAATAGTTTAAAACTTGCAGTTAAAGTTTGATATTTTGTTCGGATCTTTCCCTCACTTAATTAGAATAAAGAGTAAAAACCTAATTTTATGGAAGAAATTAGCTCACCTAGATGTTAGGGTCTGTGTAAAGGTGGCACATCAGGATGGGTCTAAACCTGGCTGAGACAGTAGCTTGCAAAATGCCTGGATTCTAATAGAAAAGGAGAACCTGATTTTGGCTGGTTTTTCATAAAATAGCCCCCAAAAGCTATCCATCTCATGCCATTGGACATGCCCACACATGTAAATTGAATATACGTATAATAAAATATTTGTATAAAATCAACATACTTATATGTTTATATAAGCATGTATACAACATGCAGTTTATATTATACACCATATTTCTTCTCTAAAGATATAATAAGAACTTTTAGTGTAAACTAGAGAAGAGTTCCCATTGAGGCTCCAGTTTACTTCTTATAACAGAACACTGCCCAGTTGTGCAGATTCATTTCTATAAGACTTTTGGTGTTCTTGACTCAGGCTCATCTGCCTGGGATGTTGCATCTTTGTCACGGCTTTCATTAGGCATGGATTTTGCAATTCCAGATACTTCAAGTTTTTTAAAGTACTGTTTTGTTTTGTTTGGTTTGGTACTGGGGATTGAACTCAGGGGTACTGGACGACTGAGCCACATCCCCAGCCCTATTTTGTATTTTTATTTAGAGACAGGGTCTCACCGAGTTGCTTAGTGCTTTGCCATTGCTGAGGCTGGCTTTGAACTGGCAATTCTGCCATCTCAGCCTCCCAAAATGCTAGGATTACAGACATGCGCCACCATGCCCGACTTAAGTACTGTTTTTAAATTTGATTTCTAAGGTCTTTTTGCTTTCTTCAATCTACTTTACAAAAGTTCCTGGTGTTAGGTCCCTTGTTACCCCAACAATGTCTCCTCTCTCTTACATGGGCTTTTTGCACATCCGTTTTCTCTGTCCTAACACTTTTCAATCTTTGCTGACTCTGTTCTCTTTCACAGTCATGTTAAGCAGGGTAATACTCAGATCATTTATGCTTTTGACATGAAGTTATTTCTTTTTAAAAAATTTAAAAAATTTGTTTTAGTTACTTATGCATGACAGTAGAATGCACTTTGAAAAATCATACATAAATGAAGTATAACTTCTCAGTGTTCTGGTTTTACATGATGTAGAGTTACACAGGTCATGTAATCATATATGCACAGAGGGTAATAGTGTCCAATTCATTCTACTATCATTCCTATCTCTATACCCCCCCTCCCTTTACTCCTCTGTCTAATCCAAACTACTTCTATTCTCCCCCCTCCCTTATTTGTGATTGGCATCCGCATATCAGAGAATACATTTGGCCTTTGGCTTTCTGGGATTGGCTTATTTCTCTTAGCATGATGTTCTCCAGTTCCATCCATTTACCAGCGAATGCCATAATTTCATTCTTCTTTATGGCTGAGTAATATTCCATTGTGTATCCATTTTTTATTCATTCATCTGTTGAAGGGCATCTAGATTGGTTCCTTGGCTTAGCTATTGTGAATTGAGCTACTATGAACATTGATATGGCCACATCACTGTAGTATGCTGATTTTAAATCCTTGGGTATATGCTAAGGAGTGGGATAACTGGGTCAAATGGTGGTTTCATTCCAAGTTTTATGAGGAATCAAAGAATTATTTCTTGATAGACAACAGACTAAAACAATTTCTCAAACATGAAACAATCCCAGTAAGAACTCAAGGTGTAACTGTATCACCATGCCATTCCAGTATCACCTAGACTTTATGGGCATTTTGAGTTTCCATCCATAGAAGAATGAAGATAGCTTTTTTTTTTAATATTTATTATTTTTTTAGTTGTAGGTGGACAGAATATCTTTATCTTATTTTTATGTGGTGCTGAGGATCGAACCCAGTGCCTCACGCATGCTAGGCAAGCACGCTACCACTGCGCCATAACCTCAGCCCCTGAAGATAGCTTTGGTAACAATACCAGTTATAACACAGGCCTTACCATTTTGAACCTTAATACCAAAACATTATTTATTTGAAAGCTTGGATTAATGGCACTCATTTTCAAAATGTTTACTTTCTTCTTCAAAGCAACATGATATTTCAGAGTAAAGTTTAAAGTAGAACAATTTCTAGGAACAAAATAGCTTACTGCAATCTGTTATTACCTCCTATGAACTAAATATTTACTTTTATATAATTCCAATTATCTTTGCTTCTCTTCCAGTCCCTGGGTGCTCAGATGCCTTTCATAGCTCTAAGTTCACGTTTTCTTCTTCTCTTCAGTCATTTTTGAGGTGGTGTGACTAGATAAAATGCAGCATTTCCAGTTAAATTTTGAATTCCAGATAAATAATATTTTTTTAGTACAAGTATATCACATACTTTTGAATAAGTATGCATGAAGAATACTTATACTAAAAACATATGCATTGTTAAATTTAACAAAAGAAGTAATAAACTCTGAAGCCTACAAAACTTTCCTGAAAGAAATTAAAGAAGATATCTTTTGTTCATGAATGGAAAAATTTAATATTGTTAACATAGAAATACCATCCAAAATGACTATAGGTTCAATGCAATCTGGATCTGAATATCATTTGGTTCTTTGTAGAACCCAACATGCAGATTCTAAAATTTAAATCGAAATTAAAGAATCCAAATAGCCAAAATAATCTTGGATAAAAAGAACAAACTGGAAGACTCGCTTCCCAATTTCAATACTTACTACAAGGTCACAGTAATCCAGGCAGTGCAGTACTGGCATAAGGATAAACATACATATTAGTGGAAAACATATAGATTAGCAGCTCAGGAATGAATCCATGTATCTATAGAAATTGGTTTTCAACAAGAGTACACCTATTGGGAAAGACTAGTTGGAACTTAGAAAATGACACCCCAAAGTATGGCTTTGGTGTGCTAACTACTTTTAAACTAAAGGAGATTGAAATTCCTTAAAAATAACCTCAGAAGCAAAGTCTCTGACCTCCTGCCCTGCTGTTTCCCAGCTGTTTCCCCCTCACCCTGCCCCTGAAGCAATTCTTAGAAACCAGAATTCCTCTTCCCCAGGGAGGGTCACAGAAACTAAAGATAGTACTCTAATCTAATCTTTCCCTGCTTTTCTGTAGAAGAGCTGATGATAAGGAAATTCTCTGAGCTAACTTTCCTGATAGGAGATCATAAGACCCTTGTTCTGGAAGGGGCCCTACCCCACAGCCCAAAGGAAGGAATGTGACACAGAGAGAGGAAGAAGAATCTGAGCAGGCCAGCCTTGCTCTGGGTCCTCCCTCAGTCTATTGCCATTAGATGATACCCTCTCCTCCAACCACATGTCTACAAAGCTGTTTACTCCTCATGGAACCTAAGCATAATGATTAGACAGTTTTCCCTGGGTCTCCAGGCCTTTATTTATGAAGTTTTCCATCTCACATAAATTGATTAAATTGTTACACTTTTCTCTTGTTAATCTGACTTTTGTTATAGATGACCCTTTGATGGGGAAGAAAGGTATCACACCCTTCTGCCCCTGCAGTCTTTTCAACAAACAGTGCTGAGACAACAGGATAGCTACATGCAAGTGTGAAGCTGGACACTTATCTCACGATGTATAAATTAAAAATGGATCAAAGATCTAAATGTAAGAGTCAGCACTATAAAACTCATAGGAAAAAACATTGAGATAAGTCTTGATGACCTTGGAAATGGCAATGGATTCTTGGATATGTTACCAAAAGCACAATCAACAACAATGCTTACTATCAGATGGTGGGATCTTGGCATCCATAAAATCAAGAGCCAATTCTTATAATAAATCTCCCCTTAGGTGTGAGAGCATTCTTGTGTGCATGGCTACTTTCTATTTATCAGAACCAGCTGTACCCTGATTACTGAGAGAAGCCACAGGTTCTGACCATTCCTTGAACTCCCGTGTTCTTGTGGTCTGAGCTTGTTTTGCAGCCTGAGCATTTTCCATACCTGGGTCTGCAGTTCCACGCCTCCCACGCCCCTCGGGGGGTAGGAAAGATATATAAGCCCAGAGTGCTGAAATCAACGAGCTTCGAGCTTCTTTTTCTTCAGAATCGTTGTTGTGTGTGTGTGTGTGTGTGTGTGTGTGTGTGTGTGTGTGTGTGTGTGTTTTCATCTGCAGCTCCCTCGCCGACTCGGTTTCACTTTGGTCTGGCGCAGGCGCTGGCATCTGGAGGTCCCACCAAGGTCAGAAGAAGGGAAGGAACGCCGACGGACACCCCGGGACTGGCCGGTAAGTAGGGGGTGAATTGTTAATAGTGCAGGTAAAGATGGGCACTCCCCACAGTAGGGAATTCTTGGAAAATCAGATCGAAACTCTGTTGAAGAAACAGGGTATGGGGCTAAAAAAGAGTACTATTAGGGCCTTCTTAAAGATTACAGAGCAGTCTAGTCCCTGGTTCCTTCATTTGGGAGGTCTCAATGTTCCAGATTGGGAATAGGTCTGTGCGGACTTACAGAAAAGGCTACACACAGAGAGGCCACAGTCTTCCCATTGCCACCTTCTCTGTATGGAGGCTAATTAAGGACTCTCTTTTAAGTAAAAAGGTTTTGATTCAGGAACAAGTCAGTGAGTTATCTAAGACCTTTGAATCTACCCAAGAAGCGATTTCTACCCAGTCCCTTAAAGAAATTGAAATGGATAGTGAGGAAGGGAAAGAAGGAGAGGATGAGGAGGAAGATGAGGAATTGCAATTGGAACAGGATATCCAGACTGCAAGAGAGATTATAGGAGTGGGAATTAAAAGAACAATGTAGGCAGGAACCGAAGTATTATTCAGTGGGAGGACCACCTCCCTTTAATCCAGGACATGAGTCTAGGAGGCCTACCGGTCCTACGGCGCCTCCAGAGCCTCAATCGGGAGGCGTGGTGTTCACAGTAATAGAAGTGCAAAACCTTAAAAACTGATAACGGTCCAGCCTACACGTCTGTGAGTTTTCAATCCTTCTGCACGGATTATGACATTAAATTAGTACATGGCATTGCATACAATCCACAGGGCCAAGCTATTGTGGAACGGGCAAATCAAGTTCTGAAGTCCTGTCTTTCTAAAACAAAGGAGGGGGAATTCACCTCCCCTCATGGACGCCTTGCCCATGTGCTCTATATATTAAATTTTCTGACTGTGGATACTCAGGGAAGTTCCGCGGCTGTTCGATATTGGAACCCTCCTCAGGTGACACAAAAGATAGTGAAATGGAAGGATCTAAGGACAGGAGTATGGCACGGTCCTGATCCTGTAATTTCTCAAGCCCGAGGGTCTGTCTGTGTCTATCCCCATGATGTAGACACTCCTGTTTGGGTCCCTGACAGATGTGTCAGGGAAGTTATAACCTAAGAATCTGTCCAGGAGCTTCTTCCCTCCTGGGAAGCCTTTCTTTGTGTTTTACAGAATCTGATGATGCTGGTGAAGACCTATTGAAGAGCTTGTGAATATTCCTTGGAGAATTCCCTTTCTAGTCATCATGAAGCTCCTGATTTTTATGATACTGACTTCTTCATGCCTGGGTAACATTATTGGGGCCTGGTAAGGTGGCCACCTGTCTTGATGAAAGAATGGCCCGTGGAACCTTTACTATATTACAACAAGTTACAGCCCTAAATAATACCAAGGTCAAACTGCTGGATTCAGGTGTTAGGTTTGTTCCAACAGATTTGTATGATGCTGCACAAATGGGCTGGAACTGTTGCACTGGTCAGACTGCTCGTGCTGTTAATACTGCTCATGATATGTAGGGTACTTCGATCTATGAGGCATCAACAGCATGCACAATACCAAGCCGTGGTAGCTCTCTCCCATGACAATCCCTCTGCCCAAGTGTGGCTGGGCATTGCACACTCCCAGGAAGTCAATGATGGGTAAGACAGGGACGAAGACCTGAGCAACCTAAGACATAACCTAAGACAGGGCTATGGCAGTTAACATCCACGCCATAGACCCGATGACGGGTAAGCCATGTTCTTTGGTCCCTGCAACCTAAGACAGGCTGTAGGAAAAGAGAGGGGGAATTGTGAGAGCATTCTTGTGTGCCTGGCTACTTTCTGTTTACCAGAACCAGCTGTACCCTGATTTCTGAGAGAAGCCACAGGTGCTGACCATTCCTTGAACTCCCGTGTTCTTGTGGTTTGAGCTTGTTTTGCAGCCTGAGCATTTTCCACACCTGGGTCTGCAGTTCCACGCCTCCCACGCCCCTCGGGGGGTAGGAAAGATATATAAGCCCAGAGTGCTGAAATCAACGAGCTTCAAGCTTCTTTTTCTTCAGAATTGTGGTTGTGTGTGTGTGTGTGTTTTTCATCTGCGGCTCCCTCGCCGACTAGGTTTCACTTTGGTCTGGCGCAGGCGCTGGCACTTAGGCTTACCTGATTAATACTGTAATGTGTCACTGGCATGCTCTGATGAAGACTTCGAAGTGGCAAATGAAAAGCAGAATAGTCTGTGGAGAAAACACCCATTCATATACTATTCCATGTCATTGGAGGCTTAAGTTTCTCCTGGCCTAGATTCCTTGATGTTAAGTGGAGAAGATATATTTACCAAAGAAAATTCAGGGTGCTTGGTTTTGGTGCATGTTGTCTGGTATTGCCAAGTCCAGTGCAGTTTTCCTAAAGTAATTCTGAGGATACTTCTATCTGTGGGCATAGGCTTTGTGATAGTTTGTATCTTGAACATCCTCAGAAAGCCCATGTGTTAAAGGATTAGTCCCCAGTTTGGTGCTATTAGAAGATGGTGGAACCACCTTAGGGGGTGGGGCCTAGTGGAAGGAAGTTAGGCCATTGGAGGTGTGCCCTTGGAGGTTCTGGGACCTGCCTACCCCCTCATTTTCCTCCCCCTTTTTTTTCCAGTTGTCATGAGGTAGGCAGCTTGTTCTACCCCGTGTTCCTGCTCTGCTCTGCTACCTCACCACAGGCCCAAAAGCTCTGTGGCCAGAAGACATGGACTGCAACCTCCAAATTGTGAGTCAAAATAAAACTCTCAAATATTTAGCTCAAATATTTGTTATAGTGACAGAAAGTTGACAAACAGGCCTTTTACTTACTCATGTATTCCTTCCCACAAATCCTAACTTCAGTTAACAGTGAAATCAGAAGCTTGACCTGGAATAGATGTTGTTAATACCATCTGTCTTTAATTCTTCCAATTTCCCATTTCTTAGTACATATCTCTGGAAAGATCATGGAAGGAAAAAAATAAGTTGTGTAGTCTGGCTTGACTAGGTGAGCCATCTGTGAAGGGAGTGTGTCTCTGCCTCAAGTCAGACAGAGGTTGAGCAGTGTGGACCATGCTTACCCAGAGGTAGGTTTCCATTAGAAGGCTGTTAATGGTCCTTCATAGCTTATTTCAGCACAGGACAAAGTGCTCTTTGAGGCCCTCAAACATACTGGGAACCTTGACATAATAGGAATGAGCAGCCAAGGTAAAGATTATGTTATGGTCAGACTCTGAATTGTGGTGCCTTTACAAACTCAGGTGAGACTCAGTCAACAGTTTGACTCTTTGACCAACATCATGGGAAAAACACTCAGGTTGAGTGACTTCCTTTCCCCCTGGACACTCAGTGCTCATATATGTCCCATTTTGATGGTACTGGCTGAATTTGTGCTGAGCATTTTTGCTTCAACAGATTGAAAAGAGCGGGAGTAAATTTACATAGCTTTTTATTTTTCCTAATGAAAAACAAATATTCGATTCCCTATTGTATTGCTATTAGTCATGACTCTTCATCTTTTACTTGATGTGCATCAATATCTTCATTTGTGAAAAATCTCAAAGGCTGCAAACCAGCAGAAACACAAAGAACACTTACTGGTTTTTGTTTTCCATGCAGAATCATTTCAGTGCTATTATAACAGCCATTTTTGTTTTGAATAAAACATTATTTTAGAGACCTATAAAAGTGTTAAAGAAGATATGTCTCCCTTTCTATACCTCCTTTGACTTCTAGAAAAGGCCAAATATCTCATTAATATAGGTATTTGAAAATATGAAATCAAGTGAAACAAATCCGACAACTTATAACGATAGAAGAGTTAAAGTTGGCTTAAGAAAAAATACCGTGACTGAATTGAAATTCAGAGTTCTGAATATGATAGGCTTCTCTTCCAGGTATTGGAAATCTATCATGCTTTCTTTCTTTATGAAAAAGCATTTGGCAACCATTTGTCAATTCTTATAATAGAACTCAGTGTGAGTGTGAAGACAAAAGGCTTCAGAGGTTTGGCAAGCACAGGAAGATGATGTACATCTCCTGGGAAGCAGAGTTATCACAACAACTAATCAACTCATGCAAATAACAGCGAACAAAGAAGTATCCACCTGGGAAAGCAAGAAATCTGAAGGAAAAAAGCACAAAGCGGTGGCCAAGGTGTGTGGCAGTTATCCTCCAAGAAGACTCCAACACTTCCTCCTTGTATTTAGGGTTGGCCTGCTGATAACCAGGAGGATATCATTGTCATGATGATTTGTGACTTCCAAGTTTAGGTCATAAAAGACACATGGCTTCTGCTTTGCTCTCTCCTGGACCGGAGGGGATGCCAGTTACCATGTTATGAGCTCATTCAAGCAGCTCTGTGGCATGGTGGTGGGTAGCTGGTAATCTGGTGTCAATTTTTAGAAAAGTACTGAGTGATATTGTACTGGTTGTATAACATTAAGCACAATGGTTTAATGCAAGAAAGTAGAACTACATACCTCAGAATGGCTGTTTTTTGTTGTTTTGGGATTTGGGGGTTTTTGTTTTTGTTTTGTTTTTGGTACCGGGGAGTGAACCCAGAGGCACTTAACCACTGAGCCGCATCCCTGGCTCTTTTTATTTTTTCATTTTGAGACAAGGTCTTGCTAAGTTGCTTAGGGCCTCACTAAATTGCCGAGGCTGGCTTTGAACTTGGGATCCTCCTGCCTCAGCCTCCCAAGCCATACGACTAGATCTTAAAATTGCTTTGTCAGAAATAGAATGCAAGCCGGGCGCGGTAGCTCAAGCCTGAAATCCCAGCACTTAGGGAGGCTGAGACAGGAGAATCATGAGTTCAAAGCCAGCCTCAGCAACGGCAAGGCACTAAGCAACTCAGTGAGACCCTGTCTCTACATAAAACACAAAATAGGGCTGGGGATGTGGCTCAGTGGTCGAGTGCCCCTGAGTTCAATCCCCAGTACCAAAAAAAAAAAAAAAAAAAGAAATAGAATGCAACATACTCATGAAAATAAAAATTAACAAAACAATGACACACATTTTGCAAGAACACATTTACAGGCACACATAAAATACATGAAAATGTTTGTTTATGGGAATGAGGAGAAAATAAATGAGGCATGGAGATAAAAATGAACAAATTAAGCAACAGAGAGGATCTTAATGGAGGATGTGGTCAAGGGGTCCACATCCCCTTGGTTCCCTTCTCCACTTCCCTCTCTCTGCTTTCCAGCTGCCATGTCCTTTACACTAGAGGTCCAAAACTAAAGTTAAAAAAAAAAAGATAAATCCAGATGTTGAAAAGAGAAGCATATGAAAGAGTGATAGCAAAAGAGAAAAGTAACATTCAAAGACACTCTGGACCAGTTTCAAAACAAAGAGGAGTCTGTGTATGGAGCTGGTTATTGTTCTGGGCATAAAATCACGTAATTAGTGGAATATGGAGAGGGAGAGTTTAGTTGCCACTCAAGAACTTCCTGATTTTGTCTTCTACCATCAGATCTCTGCATTTTTATTTAGGGAATGCATTGCAACATTAAATTTCTTGTGAATGAAGAAGGGTTATGGAAAAGAGACTCCAAAATAATGTCTTTATTTTCAAGGACTTCTTTGGTTGTTTCTCATAAATCACCAAGTGCTTGCCTACTGAGTTATCTGGTACAATGCTAAACCAACTCTTTTGTCTATTGTCTGGAAAGTGAATAGCCAAATACCATGGGACAAACTATTTAATTGTAATTTTCTAAAATCTTTTAAATGAGATTTTGATCTGACATTTAGTTGTATTATCACAACCTTAACTGTATTTTATATTCAAAAAATAGCAAACGAACCAAAGAAAGGTTTAGAAATCCATTTCTTCTTATATCACTCTACTATAAAAACAGCTTTTATTTCTTTGGGTTCTCCTCCAAGCTTTATGGATTGGCCTCCTGAGCCTCACATTTCATAAGCACAGGAAGCCATGGGGGAAGAGGGTAGAAGTGGCAACTTCTCAATTCAACTTCTGTAAAGCCTGAACAACAGTCTTAACATTGTGAAAATTCAATATAGAGTATGAAAAAAGTTAGAAGATCCTTAACTTCAGGGAAATTACACACTTCTAGAATGGATAAGGATTACTATATTATGAATCCCCACCTCCCGTTTTATTGAGGTTTAATTGACAAACACTATATTTTTAAGGTATACAAGAGGATAATGTAAGATATGTTATGGTTTGGATATGAGGTATCCTTCAAAAGTTCGTGTGTGAGACAACAAGAATTTCCAGAGGTAAAATGAAGAGAATAAGAGGTATAACAGAATCAATGGATTAATCTTCTGATGGATTAACTGGATGTAATTGTAGGCAGGTTGGATGTGGCTGGGGGAAGGGAGTCTCTGGGGGTGTGTCCTTAGGGTTTACATTTCATCCCAGCGGGCAAGAGCTCTCTATCTGCTTCCTGGTTGCCATGTCCTGAGCTGCTTTTCTGCGCCATGCCTTTCTGCCATGATGAACTGTCTCAGCTCAGGTCCAGAACTATGGAGTTGGCTGAGCCTGTACTGCGCCTCTGAAACTGTGAGCCCAATTGAACTTTTACTCCTCTAGTTGTTCTTATCATGTCTTTTGGTCACAGTATTGAAAAAGCTAAGTAAAACAGATGTGTCCCCCCAAAGCTCCCAAGTTAGTGCAGTAATGTTGAGAGGTAAAATGATTGCATTCTGAGAGCTGTAACCTAATCAGTCCATCCTATTTTGAATGGATTTAGTGCTAACTATAGGCAGTTGGCATGTGGCATGAGGAGGTGGGTCACTGGAGGTGTGCCACAGAAGGGTTCATTTTCCCCTTGGCTCCCTTCTCCACTTCTCGCTCTCTACTTTCCAGCTGCCGCATCCTGAGCAGCTTGTCTGTCTCCTCCTGCATGATGTGCTGCCTTACCTTGGGCTCAGAGCAATGAAATTTGCTTACCATGGACTAAATCTCTCTGAATCTGTGAGCCAAAATAAATTTCCCCCTTTTAAGTTGTTCTCGTCAGGAACTTTGGTCATAGTAACACAAAGCTAACACAATATATATATAGTGAAATCATTACGATAATCGAGCTATTTAACACCCACATCATCTCATACAGTTTTGTTTTGTTTTGTCCATGTGTGGTGAGGCTGTTTAAGATCCTTTACTAAATTTTAAGTATATAATAATACAGCATTATTAGCTGTAGAAACTGTGTTATACTTTGGATCCTCAGAACTTGTTTATCTTATAAGAAAGTTTATACCCTTTGACCAACATCCATCCATTTCCTCTACTCCTAGATCCTGGCAACCACCATTCTACTCTGCTTCTGTGAGTTCAACTTTTTCAGATTCCACATATAGGTGAGATAATGCAGCTTTTGTCTTTAGGGGTCTGGCTTATTTCACTTAGCATACATTTTCCACATTGTGCCACCATGGCAGGATTTCCTGCTTTATTGTGGCTGAATAATATTCTACATAGCATATATTCTACAATATACATACACACATCACATTTCCTTTATCCATTCATCGATTGATGGATACTTAGGTTATCCTAACTATTGTGAATAATACTGTAATAAACATGGAAGTGCAAATATCTCCTTAGTGTACCAATTTCCTTTCCTTGATATGTAAGATACCCAGAAGTGGGCTTACTAGATCACATAATAGTTCTAGATTTAATTTTTGGAGGAAGAGCCATAATGTTTTCCATAATGTATGTACTAACAATCATGAACAATTAGAGGCTTGTTCTGCCTGGTGATGTTGATGCCCAGTTCCATAAACTCTTGGCCTGCCTCTGAATTCACCTGTGGTCACAGAGGGCAATATCCCTCATGTTAGCAGCTTCACCCTTGATTGACATCTCTCTGCTTCTCCATCCTTTCTCTTCTTCATAACAGCTGGCCGAACCTGTATACAGGTAAGATCCAGAAGTGCTGGGGATTTGCTACTCATGAATATCCTTTAAGCTCAGTCTCTCCAGTCCTCAGAGGCCCATGGAAGTAGGCCCTGCTGCTTTCAGTGATAACTTGCTCTTGAATGCACCATCTACTGGCTTGACCCTTCCCTGTGTAGCTTTACCCATGCCCTCAAATGTGCTTCTTCAGATCCTAATTAAATCACCTTCACCTAAGTCATTGTTTTAGGGTTTGCTTTGGGAGAGCTCAAGTAAAATCTACCCAGACAGAAAATAGTCAAATGCCAAGATGTGTAAACACAACCTTTTTCTTCACTAGCCCACAAATTTTTCCTCCTCTCCAGCTTTTCTGCTCCCTCCCAATTCCCTACTAACAACACAAGTCATAAAACCCATATCAGCACAGGTCCCCCCTTGCCTGACTTCTTACTGGTTGCCCTTAACCATTTGAGATGCTGGCTGAGAACGAGATTGCATGGTTGCCAGCCCTCTTGTATGCCTTTTCCTCTTCATAGTCAATTTAAGGTTGGCCTTTCTAGCTCAGATGTGCTAGATTTTGGCAAGTATCCAGCAATATGCTAACTTTCTCTCTTTCCCTCCATTTTTTCCTCAGATCTAATCATTTTCTCCAGATTTACTCATTTCTGTGGTATGTCTAGAGTATATTAGGGGCTGGGGGTACCCCAACACATAAGACAGTCATGGTCAAGCCCTCACACTGCTTGGTGTGCAGGGTATTACTTGTCAGGTATTATATGGGATATAAATATGTCATGAGTAGCATGGCATGCTGTGGGTGCCCAAGGAGACCATGGAACTATGCCAGACTTGGGGAGGTTGAAGGAGGATTTTAGCAGGAGAAAGCTTCCTGAAAAGCCCAAAGAAAAGGATGTGGAGGAGGGAAATAGTATTGCTCAAAAGAAGAGTGACAATTGGGAAAGATTCAGCCGAAGAGTTAAGAAGAGACCAGACTATAAGGAGCCTTGCAAAACCTTATTATGACTTTATCCTAAAAACAGTCTCCTAAAGGGATTTTAAGTTACAGAGACATGACCCGATTTGCATTGAAAAAATTATCTCTGACTGCAATGAATGGATTTGGAAGGGGCCAAACTCGACAGAGTAGTTAATCCAGATGAGGTGATGGTGGTGAACAAGTTGAAGTAGGAAGTGGCATTGAGTGGGGCTGAGGGAAGATAAGTGGAAGAAACTGGGAGACATTTAAACAATGGAATTGATGACTTGATGACTGACTAGATGGAATGAGACAAGGAGGAACCAAGGATGATAATCATTTTCCAGTTGGTAGTTGGTGTGCGTGTGGCTGGTTCCTAATGTGGAGAACAGAAGGAGCATTGTGAGAATATCTGGTTGGGGGCGGGCAGAGAGTGTTGACTATGGCTGCCATATTGGATAGGCTATGTTGTTGGGTTGCATGTGGGAGAAAAAAATGGAGATATTTAACCCCCAGATATGTGTCTGGAGCTTAGGAGAGAGATCTGGGGTAAATGTGGGCACAGATGACAGTGAAGTCACAGGAGTCATAAGGACTGCCTGGGCATTACATAGAACAAACTAGAAGTTCAAGTCAGAAACTAAAGAGGTGAAGTAAAGAAAGGGGAGCCTATGTGGATTCTAAAAAGTTACCAGTGACCTGGATGGGAAGCTTTGGAGAGGTCCAGTGAGATAAAGACTGAATGTGTCCTTACTGAAAAAGTCAGTAGGGTACAAAAAGAACAAAGCCAATCCATGGTGCAACAAGTCAGGAAAGTGGCTGTCCTGCAGGGAGTGGGTAGTGAATGCAAGGGGAGGGGAAGTAAGAGTATTTTTTTTCCTCTTTGTAAAATTCACATGACCAGGAGATGAATTAAGCCACTCCGAAAGGCTTTATTGGAAGGCGAGCCCTCGGACCAGATCCCCCGTCCATCAGAGCGGGTCGGGAGAAATGGCGTCGGAGATTCCGTGCTTAGAGAATTTCAAGAAAACCCGGTCAGGAAGGGGAGGGGTTGGGTACAGGAAGAGAAGGCCATAGTCCTTCCTGATGGGTCAGGAAAACTCGCTGATTGACAGGAGGCATGTCCACTAGTGACATCACATCTGGCTTGCAGCTCTGCTGACCAGCTTCCTTATTTGGGCATCTTGGACCCTGACCAAACCTGACACTCTTAGTTTGGGTACTGATTGTGTGTGTTCATTATGATTGTGCGAATTCATCCAGCTGTATATTTAAACATGCATTTTCTGAAACTATGTAATGTATTAATAAAAAAATGTAAAAACATAAGTAGGTCAGTTTAGGTGCAGTGGCTAGAAGCCAATTGACAGAAGGTCATAGAGGTGTTAGAATGCATAAAAGCAAAAGCCAGATGCTCCAAAGAAGCTTAACTCTCTCCATGATCTACTGCTGTGTAACCTGTGTGACAAACCATTCCAAAGCTTCATTTTTCAAGACAATGACAATTTTATCTGCTCATAATTCTGTGGGTCAGCAGTCTGGGCTGAGCTCAGCTGAGTAGTTCTTTGGCTGGTGTCCTTGGCAGTGTGACTGGATCTGGATGACCTAGCATGGCCTTGCTCCTGCAGCTGACAACTGCTGCTGGCTATTGTCTGATCCTCCCTCTACATGGTCTCTCATTCTCATGTGATATCAGTATGCAAAAAGATAAGAGTGGAAGCTGTAGTGCTCTTGGGCCTAGATCTGAAAGTTGCTGCCCCCACATTCTGTTGACCAAAGAAATCACAAGCCCAGCCCCCAACAGGGAATGGTGGAGGCTATAGTGACCTGGATAGCACATGTCCATGTGAAGGGGACAGCAGTTCATCTCCAGTAGGAATTGATGCATGTGATCCACTGTTCCTAGATATTCTGAATTTTCATAGAAATCAGAAAATCAAAATCTAAGGTGAAATCTCCCCATTTATTTATTTGGCACCTAACATAGAAACTTATGAAAGCAATATTGTATGGTCCAACTAAACATGCCTGTGAGCTAGATGTAGCCTGAGAACTTCACACTTACAAACTTTGAACCAGATAACAAAATTGAAAGTAATAGAAATTCCCACTTTCTAAAGAAACGTGGAAAGGAATTTTAGAAATTCACATTCCCTGTTTGTCCGGTGAGGCATCGGATTAGACTTATGGTGAATTTCTCTGACATTGGAAACCTACCATGGATGCGCAATAGGAATTTAGATGAAAAAAATCGAGTATCTTCTCTGAGACACATTTCTTTGCCCTCCTTCCTGTTTAGAACCTCCTGGGATTGACTATTATTTGATTGCTGTCTTACTCCGTTTTTTTCCCCCTGCTGCTAGAAATAGAAAGCTACAGACTGGATCATTTATAAACAATAGAATTTCATTTGGCTCACAGTTCTGGATGCTATAAAGTTCAAGAGCATAGTGCCAGCATCTGGTGAGGGCCCCTGGGCTTCATGAGAACATGGTAGAAAAGAAAGGAGCACAAGAAGACAAAGACTGGATTCATTCTTACCAGGAATACCTTCCTGCAAGAACTCACCCACTGCCAGATAACAGCACTAACCCATTCATGAAGCAGAGACCTGATAACCTAACTCTGAAGGGTCCCGCCTCTTAATATTGGCACAATGGAAATTAAATGAATTTTGGAGAGGACATTCAAATCATAGCAATTGTTTTCTGGAAGTATAAAAAGAAGTCCACATTAGGGTGCAGCTGGGATGTGTATGTCCTCCTCCTTCAAGGTGTCCCCACTCACTATCAGAGAGTAAATGAAAAGCAGCTGCTGGAGCCAGCACTTGTTTGATAGAAAGAACCTACCACGTGTCAGCCATCACATTTTTATGCAGGTTTTCCAGGGCCTCATGACTATACATTTGAAGACCTCAGAGAGGGTCACCATGAAGAGGTCTCAGTGCCATCCCTGAGCAGGGCTGCGGTTGTGAGGAGCTCAGGTTAGTGCTGAAGCTCATGCTTGTTGCACTGGGACTTGCTGGTTACTTCCACATCTCTATTTCATGAGCCTGGCAGCTGAATTAAGGCTCCAAGGGCTTGAAAAGGGGATAAAGGACAGTCTGAAGGCCAAAGCTATATTCAGAGAGCATTGGAGCATTTCTGGCTCCCTCAGCTGCAGAGTACCAGCTGTAGAACTATGGAATGAACTCAAATGTAAAGTGCTTAGAAGAGACTCTGGTCAACAAAGCCACTAATATTAGCTATTATTATTTTTGTTATTGGCAGTGGTAAGATTGTTCCCTGGTTCTTACTCTGGTGTCCTTGGAGAATAGTGTTTATCAGACTGCAGTCTTTGCTGTTCTCTAGGACTTGCAATCAATTACATCTTATTCAGGCACCTTTGCACTGTCCATTTGCTAAAATGTGAGCTCCACGAAAGTAGCCTGGAAACCTCCCTGGGAGCCCCAAGGAACCATGTTTACTGGTGCACCTCAGCACTGGCCCAGCTTGGTATGTGCTTATTGAATGCCATACTGGTCTTTTAGAAGAAATTTGCTCAGTCATTACCCGTAAGGTGGGAGGGACATTTTGGAGTGGAGAATTCTGTAACCCTGTAATTGACCTTCATGGAAGTCCTCACCCCATTCTCAAGAAGATGTCAGGGGCACACATTTTGTGTCTCCCTTTCAGACATACAGGATACTGGCTCTAAAAACTCCACATGCAGAATGAGGAATTTTCAACTAAAGGAACACTGATGACTTCACAATTTTCATTGTTCAATTAATGAATACTGACATCTAAAAGAAAGCAGGTAAGGGATTAGGTAGAGAAAGCAGAGATTGTGAGGCAAAGAAAGGGTCCGAGTATCATTCCAGCACTTCACAGAGGGAAA
>PVHX01020523.1:0-31773 GCA_004024805.1 Geosciurus inauris
TTCACTTAGTTTTAAATGCATATTTTTCTTGGGTTCCAAGTTCATTTTGGCAGGACTAAATGGTACATCATTCTAGCTAGTTAGATTGTACAGCATATGATAATTAGTAAAACTATTAACATTTTAAAGATCACAGAACTCCATTTTGTATTCTGTATTATTTTCCAAATTTTCTTGGCCAAGCATTAATTGTTGTGAAGCAACTGAAAAAGTATAAAGCGTAAAATTGTTGGCATCATGGTGTGCAAAGAAGCACTTTGAGTCAGAAGATATATCTAGATCATGGAAAATGTTTAATTTTTCTAAGCTTTAATGTATTCACTTATAAAATAAGAATAATTTTTACAAATACTTGTCCTACTCACAGAGTTGTAGAATTAGACAAAATGATAAATACTGTTGTCCTTTGCAAAATGGTAAAATTCTTCTATAAACAAAATGTAGGGATATATTCTCTATTTTACCTTAATTCAAATTTAGTGTTTTAAATTCTACTAGTATATGTGGTTTCTTTTTTTTTAAGCTCTATCACAGTTTTCCTCTTTGTATGTTGACTGGATCAAAAAAATGTGAAACATTTGTCTGTCTGAGGTTTTAAGTTGCTATTATCATGCCTCCAAATTTAATTTTGCTTTGCTGATAGTACAAAGTCATAGGAAAATTAGAAGAAACCTCTTCCAAAGGCTGATGAACTTGATATACCAATGTGTTAACCAAAAACATTTTCCTGATAATGTAGATCAGTCCGTCAAGTCTAGGTATTTCTTTTACATGTTCTTTGGTGTTAGTAGGTATCTTTATTTATTTATTTACTTTTGGCAGCAGGGATTACCCAGGCCCTTATCCACTAAGCCAAATCTCCAACCCTTTTTTTTTTTTTTAATTTTTTTTTAGTTGTAGATGGACACAATATCTTTATTTATTTATTTTTATGTGGTGCTGAGGATCGAACCCGGTGCCTCACGCATGCAAGGTAAGCGTGATACCACTGAGCTACAATCCCAGCCCCCCTTTTTTGTTTTTGAGATAGGGTCTTGCTAAGTTGCTTAGGGTGGCTTTGAATTTTTGATCCTTCTGCTTTAGCCTCCTGAGCCACTAGGACTGCAGGCATGTGGGTATCTGTTGAAATAAATCATGACTCCAATCTCCTTGTGAACATTCATCTTGATCATTAATTTTTAATTTATTTTTATTTATTTACTTGTTTGGTACTGGAGATTGAACCCAGGAGTGCTTTACCACTGAGCTACATTCCCAGCTCTTTTTAACTTTTTTCTTTTGAGTTAGGGTCTCACTGAGTTGCTTAGGGCCTCACAGAGTTGCTTAGCACCTAGCTTTTGCTGAGGCTGGCTTTGAACTAAAGATCCTCCTGTCTCAGCCTCCTAAGCAGCTGGGATTACAGGCATGCCCACCATGCCCAGCTGGCTATTATTGGTTTTTTTGAATAAAGATTTTACCATTTTATGACTCTGTAGCAGAGTTAGAGGTTGAACAAGATTCTTAATCCATCTACCTGTATTAAATCTTGATTCTAGTTATAAACTAAACGTGATCTTGGGCTGTTTATTTGTACCTACTCTGTGCTTCAGTTCCTTCATCTGTGAAATTGGTAACAATAAGTACCTCATAGGATGTCATCAGAATTAAATTAGTGAATATTGGAAGGGCTTAAAACAGTGCCTTACAAATACTGTTAAATAAATTATGTTCCTTCCCCACTGGTTTTTATTCAGTATCATTAATCAAGAGTTAATGTGACATAAGAAAGAAAACTACACAAGATGGCTATTTTTAATTTATTATATCTCACAACTGATACTATTTTAGATCTTTTCTTTAAGCCGCATGTATGTTATAGGTAACCACAATTTGTGCTGGATTTCACATCATTAATATTTCCATTTCTAAAAACAAAACAAAACAAAATCTTCATTTAGTATCAAGCTTTTCACATGTATATACTTCAAATATTATAACTGTACGGTTGTTCAAATTATGATTATTAACTTCCTTGGTGTAAATAAGAATTCTAAGAACACTTTACTTTTAAATGGACATTTAAAAATGCTTTGTAATAGGTTCTTTGTATCATTTGAGTGGCAGTATAAGCAAGTGTTTAAGAGTTTGGGCTCCTACAACCAGATTTGAGTTCCAATCCTTGCTTTGCATCTGTGAACTGAGTGACCTTAGGCAAACCACCTACCCTTTCTGAGCCTTCCTGTCCTAATTATAAAATGGGAGAAAGGTACCTAATTTATAGAGCTGTCTGGAAGGCTGAGGTATACTGCATAATAAAGCATTTAGAACAGTGTCTGGCATATAGCAGGAATTCAGTGCATCTTAGTTCCTGTTGTATCATTGATGCACACAAAAGAACCAGTCAGTAGAACAAATGGCACAGTGGTGCTCTCCTGTAATCCCCTGTAATCCGTGTGACTTGGGAGGCTGAGGCTGGAGGATACCAGGTTTGAGTCCAGCCTCAGCAACTTAGCAAGATCCTCTTTCAAAAAATATAAAAAGGGCTGAGGTTTTAGCTCAGTGGTATAGTACCCCTGGCTTCACTCCCCAGCACACCCCCACCCTTGGAAAAAAGTTGTATGTGAAAAAACCAAGTTCAGGTGAGATTTGAGATTCAGTGAAGGTCCACCCTCAAAAAAGTAAACCCCATCATGTCTCACGTCTTGTGCACATGTTTTCCTGTAAAAATACTGCCTCTTTTCCCACAGCATCACCTCTTCAGCTCACATTGAATGCCCAGGAGTGGTGCTTTCGTTTCCCATTTTGTTTTCGAATTCTTGTGTGCAATCACTGTATTTTTCTGGAGGTTCTCATTCTGTAAGAGCCTTTCCCTTTCTCCCTTGATCCTTCAGCCCTGCCTGACTGAGACCTAAAGCTGTTAGCATGTGTAACAGCAGTGTATTTTCAAAAAAGAAAGAATAGGCATTGAAGCCAAATTTTTCACATTGTTTGGTCAATTCCCATTCCCTGCCCATGTCCTCTCACTAATTTTTATTTAATGTAATACTGAGTTGCTTTTATAAAGTTATTTTATTCCCCCTAAACATCCTCCCTGTTTTGCCCTGAGATTATAAAATTGAACTAATGTTTTTCTTAGGAGCTATGCAGTTTGAGAATCACAGATCTCCTGTGCCATTTCTAATAAGAGGCATATAATTTATGAATTACTGGGTTATTTTTTTAAAGTCTTGAATGATTAATAATATGGATTTTTTTGCATCAAAACACATTTGTCATACAGTAGTGCATACTGGAAATTTGAGATAATTTGATTCTATATGGTATTTTGTGAGATCAAAGTAAAATTCTGAATATATTATTTACTTTGACTTTCTAGAACTAGCTAGATACTATATTCAAACTGTCAAATGTTTATTGAATACTTTCTGTTCGTCAGTTACTATGTATGGCTGTAAGGTGATATTTCTGAATCCTGACACTTCAGGAGGTTGGGGCAAATTCACCTCAAAATTATGGTTGTGGATGTTCTATCAATATTGTTACTATTCAATTTAAATTTTTTTTATTTTATTTATCTTTATGTGCTGAGGATTGAACCCAGTGCCTTACACACGCCAGGCAAGCGCTCTACCACTAAGCCACAACCCTAGCCCTCAATTTATTTCTTAGGAACTTTACTTAAAAATGGTGGGGGAAGATAGTTGCCTCTGAAGCTCAAGGGTTGTTTTAGTGAGGCTTTTCCTGTTTAAACTGCCATTGTTTTACATATGTATGTAATTCTTATCTTTGCCTCCTTGTTTTCCTCTATTGAGTATAACATTTTGTGTGGGTTAGTATGTATAATCCTCTTACAGGAAGTAGGATTTCTTAGACTCAGACTGGTAGTGAGATTGATATTAAGGAATTGGAGAACATGTCCCTTGTCTTCCAGTTTTATATTCTATAAAAGGGGAAAACAAAAATAAATGTGTAAAACAGAGATATTAACACTTCAGTATATTTAGCATGATTATTGCAGTATAAATAAACTATTTTGGCATTCAGAGGATGTAAAAATTC
Organism: Geosciurus inauris; assembly: GCA_004024805.1. Classification (NCBI taxonomy): domain Eukaryota; kingdom Metazoa; phylum Chordata; class Mammalia; order Rodentia; family Sciuridae; genus Geosciurus; species Geosciurus inauris. Next base: position 4,039 of record PVHX01020523.1, read on the forward strand.
ATTCTGTGCTGGATTAATAAAGGTATAGTAGAGTTTGAAGAGGCTCTTAGGTATGGGTAGGATGTAGGTTCTTGGAGAGACCAGCAATCCTTTTTGTAGTTTAATTGTGGGAAAAACATTTTTTTTACTGACCAAAGTAATACATTTTATGCAATACAATATTGAAGAGTCTGCAAAATACAGAAATTCACGAGTTCAATTTTTCCTTCAATATCTGCAGCCATACAGAAATAAGAAAAGAATGTTATTCTTTAAAAATATCAAGCACTATTTGTGAAATCATACATTTGCTTTTTTTCCCCAGATAAGGTCATCCAAATTTTCATACTTTTTGATAACACGTAATTAGTTTCAAAGAACAAAACTCTTATGTTTGAAATTTCTCCTAAGGAATGAAAGAATTTGTCCTATTCTTGCAGTCTTTGTCCGGGAGCCATTTAGATGTTAAATAGTGTTTCCTGTCCTCTCTGTCAGGAATGAGGGAGGTTATTGCACTTGCAGATGAGAGATAATGAGAAACAGAGGATAATGGAGAGGCAGCTTGGAGGAGGTGGGTATGAAGGGCAGATTTCAAGGTAGGATTTATTAGCTAGTTGACTCTTGTCAACTGGCTTCCCTAAAATCAAAGATGATTCTGATTCTGATCCTACATAACTGAAAAGATTGTACAACTAACAGAGAGATTATAGGTATGCAAGTTATATTTTGCATATATTTAATTTGAAGTTTTGGCAGCATGTTCAGATGAGAGGTTCTAGGCAGAAATACGGATTGGAATTTGTAGATCAGAGTTGAGATTAAAGTCTGGCTCCTATGAAGCCAATAATTTACGTTGTTCAGGGAAGAGAGGAACTTCTGAGAAAAGTTCAGTTCAATTTCAGTTATCGTGATTAATAACAACTTTAATAATTATTAATACGTTAAAATATCCTTCTGTTTGAAGATTGGAGTTACCTCTGATTTTTGCAGTTCTCTTATTTTTGGACCTGCTGCTAGATGGCAGTAGTAATCAGTGCCAAGGGCAAGGAAGGCAAGTATTGAAACAGTTTCATAGCAGAAGTCTGTTTTTATAAGTAAAGTTGCAGTTGACAGTACAGTATTTGCAGTCCTTTTCGTCTATCACTTTTCTGTAAAAGTGTGAATTTTTTTTCTCTTAATATCCGGCTTTTACAGAATTATGCCTTTTGTTAGTCATTTCTCTGATGTCAGGGTCTTCTACTGTGTTTAGAGGAGAGGAAATGAGTTTAGAACTTCCTAGATCCTGATCTTCCCATGACACAGCACAAGTGTTTAATACTTTAGCATAAGTATCGGACAAGCTATAAATATTTATGTTTAAGGCTTTCACCACTTATTCTTGATTTGTTTCAATATATTCTTTTTTAATATACTCTGAATTTGGAGTTATTCAGTAGCGATTTTTACCTTAAAATGTAAAGAAAAACATTTCTACCTTTCAATTTAAAAAATGTTGCCTGGGCTGGGGGATGTAGCTCAGTGGTACAGTACCTGCTTAGCATGTGCAAAGCCCTAGGCTTAATCCCCATCACCACTGCCTCGCCCCCCCTGCAAAAAAAAAAAAAAGTTTGTTTATTGTATTGAAGATGCTAACATGTTTAGAAACTATCCAGTGTCAGGAAGTTCTGGCTTATTTTGTTGGCTTAATCTCATTCTGGCTTAATCTTATTTCATTTGCTGGTTAACAGTGGAAATTTAAAGAATCCTTAATGTAAATACATTAAAAAGTGTCTGCTTAGTGACTCAGGATGGCATTTTTGGAGACACATTTATACTGAATTCACTTTAGAAGTATCTAGTTACATGCGTGTTTGTGTAGAAATAATATATAATAGTTTATCCTACAAGTTATCATTTCATACTATTGTGAAAATTTATGCAAATGGAATATAAAATATATCTTTTTTATGTTTATATCACAGGTTTATTTATTTTTGTTGTTGAATCAAAGTTCATTATGTGAATCTTAACATAGTTTTCTTTTTACCATTCACCAGACAATAGATACTAATGTTATTTCCAGGCATTTGGCTGTTAATAAAATTGTGATGAATATTTGTATACAGATCTTTGTGTAGACATATATTTTCATTTCTCTTGAGTAAATACCTAAAAGTGGGATTGCTGGGTAAGTGTATATTTAACTTAAACTGCTTTCCAAAGTGGCTGTACCATTGTACCATCAATGTAGTAAAGTTCCTGTAGATTTGCATTCTCACCAAGCACTTAGTATTATCAGTCCTTTTTAATTGTAGTCAGTTTAGTAGATGTGCCCTAGTGTCTTATTGTGGTTTAAATTTGCATATCCCTGATGACTAATAATGTTGAGCTTGTTTTCACGTGCTTATTTGTCATTCATATACTTTAAAAAATAATTTTTGTAGTTGTGGATGGATGCAGTACTTGTATTTTATTTATTTCTATGTGGTGCTAAGGATCAAACCCAGTGCTTCACACGCACTAGGCAAGTGCTCTACCACTGAGCCACAACCCAGCCCCTATCATTCATATACTTTGATGAAGTATCTCTTCAAAATGTTTTGCCACATGTGACTGGGGTTGTGGCTCAGTGGTAGAGGGCTTGCCTAGCACGTGAGAAGTCCTGGGTTCGATCCTCAGCACCACATAAAAATAAATAAATAGCCCAGCATGGTGGCACAACCCTGTAATCCCAGCACTTAGGGAGGCTGAGTCAGGAGAATCGCAAGTTCAAAGCCAGCCTCAGCAACGGTGAGGCACTAAGCAACTCAATGAGACCCTGTCTCTACATAAAACACAAAATAGGGATGGGGATGTGGTTCAGTGGTCAAGTGCCCCTGAGTTTAACCCCCAGTACCAAAAAAAAGTTTTGCCACTTAAAAATTATTTATTTAGTGGTACTGGGGATTGAAACTAGTGCCTTGCACATGCTCTGTAAGCACTCTACCACTCAGCTACATTCTCCAGTCTTCGTCTTTATTTACTTATTTATTTATTTTTATTTTTTATTTTTGAGACAGGGTCTTGCTAAGTTGCCCAGGCTGGCCTCAAACTCTTAGTCCTCTTGACCTAGCCTCCCATGTAGCTGTGATTATTATTATTTTTTTTAATATTTTTTTAGTTGTAGATGGACACAATGTCTTTATTTTTTTATTGCTTTGTATGTGGTGCTGAGGATCGAACCCAGGGCCCCACGCATGCGAGGCAAGCGCTCTACCGCTGAGCTACAATCCCAGCCCCGTAGCTGTGATTATTGACATATGTCACCAGGCTCATCTTGCATACTTTTTTTTTTAAAAAAAAAATTTTTTTAGTTGTAGATGGACACAATGTCTTTATTTTATTGCTTTGTATGAGGTACTGAGGATCGAACACAGGGCCTCACACATGCGAGGCAAGCGCTCTAACACTGAGCTACAATCCCAGCCCTGCATACTTTTTTCTTTATCCTTTTTGTATATTTTTCCCCAAAGGTGCTAGGGATTGAACCCAGGGCTTTGTGCATGCAAGGCAAGCACTCTACCAACTGAGATATATCCCCAGCCCAGTTTGCATATTTTTTTGATGAGAAGTCTGTGGTACACTCAGCCCTTAGTATCTGAGGGCCCCACATCAACAGATTCAACCAACTATAGATCAAAACCATTTAGGGAAAGAATACATCTGTATTGAATATATACACTTTCTTCTTGTCATTGCTTCTTGAACACTACAGCTACTTACATAGCATATAAAATATATTAGGTTTGTAAGTCATCTAAAGGTAAAGTATATGAGGGGATATACACAGGTTATATGAAAATACCACACAAGCCGGGCACGATGGCGCACACCTGTAATCCCAGCACTTTGGGAGGCTGAGGCAGGAGAATCGTAAGTTCAAAGCCAGCCTCAGCAACGGCAAGGCGCTAAGCAGCTCAGTGAGACCCTGTCTCTATATAAAACACAAAATAAGGCTGAGGATGTGGCTCAGTGGTCGAGTACCCCTGCGTTCAATCCCTGGTACCAAAAAAAGAAAAAAGAATACCACACCATTTTATACAAGGGACTTGAATATCCTAGGTTTTGGTGTCTGGGGCGGTTCCTGGAACCAGTCTGCCATTGAGTATCAAGAATCACTATAATTCTTCTCTCTTTGATTCTAAACCTTCTTTTTCTGACTGCCTTCAAGACTTTCTTTGGTTTTCAGAAGCTTTACAGTACATCCAGGTGTGTGTGTGTGTTTTATCCCCAAACACCTAGATCTATGGTTTGTTGTCTTTTGTTAATTTTGAGAAATTCTTGTCCACTTTCTTTAGCCCCTTCTCCTTTTGACACTTGAGTTACATTTATATTAGACTTTTGATTTTTGTCCCATAGTTCTTGGGTGCTGCTGTGGTTTGCATGTTAAATGTCCCCGAAAGGCCCCATATATTAATGGCTTGGTCCAGGGTGGCCTTATTGAAGGTAAGGGTGGGTAATGAAAACTTGAGGTGGCACCTAATAGGAGGTCCTTTAGGTCATTGTGGGCATGCCCTAGGAAGGTAGTTCTCCTGAGACTGAATAGTTCTCTCAAGAGGTTTGTTCTTTTTTTTTTTTTTGGTACTGGGGGTTGAACTCAGGGGCACTTGACCACTGAGCCACATTCCCAGCCGTATTTTGTGTTTTATGTAGAGACAGGGTCTCACTGAGTTGCTTAGCGCCTCGCCGTTGCTGAGGCTGGCTTTGAACCTGGAATTCTCCTGCCTCAGCCTCCCTTAGTGCTGGGATTACAGGCTTGCGCCACCGTGCCGGCTAAGAGGTTTGTTCTTAAAGCCTGAATTTGACTCCACCTTCTTTGCTTCTGGTTGGAGATATAATTACTTGTTACTCTCACACAGGCTGAAGAATTGAGCCAATGCTGATACCATGCCCTTGACCCTCCAAGACATTGAGCTAAATAAATAAGCCTTTTCTTGTTATGTTAGCTGTGTTAGCTGCCTCAGATATTTTGTTGTAATGCAAATGTGACTAACACAGATGTTCTCCTGTGGCTCCCCCCTCCCCTTTTGGTGTTTCAATTGGGATAATTTTTTTTCCCCTTTGGCATTAGGGATTGAACCCAGGGGCACTTAACCACTGAGCCACATCCCCAGCCATTTTTGGCTTTTTGTTGTTGTTTTTTGTTTTTGGGGAACCAGTGATTGAACTCAGGGGTACTCGACCACTGAACCACATCCCCAGCCCTGTTTTGTGTTTTACTTAGAGACAGAGTCTCACTGAGTTGCTTAGCGCCTCCCAGTTGCTGAGGCTGGCTTTGAACTTGTGATTCTTTGTCTCAGCCTCCCCAAAGTGCTGGGATTACAGGCGTGCACCACCACACCCAGCTCTTTTTGGCATTTTATTTAGAGACAAGGTGTCACTGAGTTGCTTAGGGCCTCACTAAGTTGCTAAGGCTGGCTTTGTGCTGTCCTCCTCAGTCTCTGGAGCTGCTTGGATTACAGGTGTGCACTATTCAGTTGAAATAATTTTTGTTGCTGTATCTTTTTGGGGGGGTTGATAATGGGGATTGAACCTAGGGGTATTTTATCAATAAGCCACACCTCCAGCACTATTTATTTTTTTATTTAAAGATATGGTCTTGCTATGGATGGAATTGGAAAGCATTATGCTAAGTGAAGTAAGCCAATCCCAAAAAACCAAATGCTGAATGTTCTCTCTGAACATTCAATTCAATTAGTGGATGCTGATGAATAAGGGAGGTGGGAATGGGAAACATAAGAGAAATAGAGGAACACTGGACGCGACATGGGGGAGGTGAGGGGCAGGAAAGGGGAATGGGTATAGTAAAGATGGTTGATTGAGATCGTCATCACTATCCTTGGTGCATGTATGAAAACACAATTGGTGTAACTTTATCTGGTTTGCAACCAGAGAAATGGAAAAACTGAGCTCTATATATGTGCTATGACTTGAAATGCAATTAAATAAACTAAAAAAAAAAAAAAGATATGGTCTTGCTAAGTTGCTTAAGAGTCTTGCTAAATTATTGAGGCTGCCCTGAAATTTGCAGTCCTACTTCCTGAATCTCCACAGTCACTGGAATTACAGGTGTGTACTGCTGTGCCCAGCTGTTGTTGCCATATCTGAAGGTTCCCAGGTTCTTCCTTCGCCTGGTTTGAGTCTCCTGAGTGGCCCTTTTATTTATTTGTTTGTTTATTGAGGGTACCAGAGATTGAATTCAGGGGCACTGGACTACTGAGCCACATCCCCAGCTCTATTTTGTGTTTTATTTAGAAACAGGGTCTCATTGAGTTGCTTAGTGCCTCACTGTTGCTGAGGCTGGCTTTGAACTCTGGATCCTCCTGCCTCAGCCTCCCAAGCTGCTGGGTTTATAGGTGTGTGCCACTGCACCCTGCCCTTTTATTTATTTTTAATGGGGGGGGGGTACCAGGGATTGAACCCAGGGCCACTTAACCACTGAGCCACATTTGCATCCCTTCTTTGTATTTTATTTAGAGACAGGGTCTCACTGAGTTGTTTAGGGCCTAGCTAAATTGCTGAGGCTGGCCTTATACTTGAAATTCTCCTGCCTCAGACTCCTGAGTTGCTGAGTTACAGGTGTGTGACATCATGCTGAGCCTGATAAGCTGTTTTAAAGAATTTTTCATTTCATAAAGTGAGTTTTTTGTTTTTTGCTAGCATTTCAGTATGACTTTTTCTTATAGTTTCCATCTCCCCTGTAAGATAAACTTCATCTGTTCATAATTTTTGTTCATTTGTATTTTGGTGTAATAATCATAGGGTTTTTTAATTTTGAAAATTGAAATATAATTCACATAAAATTTAACATTTTGAATTGTACAATTGGTATAATCACAGTATTAATCAACTATTACCACTACTTTGAGAACATTTCCATTATCTCAAAACAGAAATCGCATATACCTATTAGCCATCACTCCTAATTAACCCTTGCCCCTGGCAACCATTAATCTACTTTCTGTATCTATACACTTCCCTGTTTTGAATATTTAATAGAAATGGAATCATACGGCATGTGATTTTTCATATCTGGCTTCTTTTACATAGCATAATGTTTTCAAGATTCATCCATGATGTATCATGTATCATACTTCATTCCTTTTAGACCAAAATAATATTCCATTGTACGGCTGCATATACCTTTTGTTTATCTGTTGGTTGGTGGCTATTTGAGTTGTTTCCACTTTCTGGCTATTATGAATAAAGCTACTATGAACATTCATGCATGAAAATGTATTAAATTTCTTAGAATCTGCCAGACTTTTCCAGAAAGGCTGATATATTTTACATTCCCACCGGTACTGTACAAGGGTTCCAATTTCATCATACTGTTTGTTTTTTTTTTTTTTTAAATTTTTTGTGGTACCAAGGATTGAACTCAGGGGCACTCGACCACTGAGCCACATCCCCAGCCCTATTTTGTGTTTTATGTAGAGACAGGGTCTCACTGAGTTGCTTAGCGCCTCGCCGTTGCTGAGGCTGGCTTTCAACTCGCGATTCTCCTGTGTTGTTGTTTTTAAGGTTTCTTCTTCCCCGGTACTCCCCACGGACTGGATGTTGAACATGCTAGGCTTTACACATGCTAGGCAAGTGCCTTACCACTGAGCAACATCCCCAGCCCTTTTAATTTTTTGAGAAAAGGGCCTCATTCTGTTGCCTAGGCTATCTTGAGCTTGCAGTCTTCCTGCTTCAGTCTCCCAGGTAGCTGGAATTACAAGTATGTGCCACCACCTAGAAAATTTTATTTTATTTTTTAATTTTTTTTTTTTTTAGTTTTCAATGGACCTTTATTTAATCAACTTATTTATTTATATGTGGTGCTGAGAATCAAACCCAGTGCCTCACACATGCTAGACAAGTGCTCTACCACTGAGCCAAAACCCCAACCTGAAATTTTTATTTTTTTAAATTGGCAGATAACCATATTATGGTTTAGATCTGAGATGTTCCCCCCAAAATTACTGTGTTAATGCAGGAGCTGAAATAATTGGATTATTCAGTGGATTAATCCATTTGATGATTAATAGTTTGAATAGACTAATTGCAGATAACTAGATAGGTGAGGCAGGGCAGGAGGAAGTTAGGTCCCTGGGTTGTGCCTTTGGGGTTTATATTTTAACCTTGGCTCCTTGTGCACTCTTTGTTTCTGGGCCACCTTGAACTGAGTAGCTTTCCTTTGCCACTCCCTTTTGTGTGATGTTCTACCTCACCTCTGGCCCAGAGGGAGGGAGTTGACTGACCACGCACTGACTGAGACCTTTGAAACCATGAGTCAGAATAAACTTTTCCTGGGGCTAGGGGTATAGCTCAGTTGGTAGAGTGTTTGCAGAAGGCCCTGAGTTCAATCCCCAGCACCACAAAAAAATAAACAAACATTTCCTTCAGGTAAGTTCTGTTCAGGTATTTTTGGTCGCAGTGACAAAAACCAGACTAACACAAAAAGTTAAATATATTTATGGTGTACAACATGTTTTGATATAGTGTACATCGTAAAATGTTAAATTAAGCCAATGAACATTTCCATTACATACCTTTTTTGTGATGAGAACACTTAAAATCTACACACTTAGCAATTTTCAAATAGTTAATGGTTATTAACTATAGTTGGCATCTTGTATAACAGTGTATCTTCTGAACATATTCCTCCTAACTGAAATTAGACATCCCTTTGATCAACATGTCCTCAATTCTTTGGTCAACATCTCAATACTCCTCATCCACAATCCCTGGTCACCACCACCATTCTACTCTCTACTTGTAGGAGTTTGACTCTTTTAGATTGTATAAATAAGGGAGGTCATGCGGTATCTGTCTCAGCCTGGCTTATTTCACCCGTGGCAATATCTTCCAGGTTTATCCTCATTTCACAAATTACATGATTTCCTTCTTTTTAAAGGCTGAATAGCATCCTACTCTGTATATATACCCCATTTTCTTTTATTGATTCACCTGTTCATTGATACTTAGGTGATTCCCTATCTTGGCTATTGTGAATAGTATTGCAATGAACATGGCAATGTAGGTAACTCTTCAACATCACTAATTTCAGTCCCAGCTGCTTGGAAGGCTGAGGCAGGAGGATCACTTAAAGCCTATGAATTTAAGAATAGCCTCAAAAATTTTTAAAAAATAAAAGGAAGAACATATTGATTTAAAATCCTTAGGATAGCCTAAGGATTTTACTTAGTAGTGAGATTGTTGGATCATATAATAGTTTTATTTTTACTTTTTTGAAGAAGTTCCATATGGTTTTCCATAATATCTGTCCTATAGTTTCTTTACATTTTAGTCAACACTTGGTATTTTCCATCTTTCACTTTTTCATGGGACTTTAGTTTTTGTTTGTTTATTTGTATTTTTAAATTTTTTAAAAATATCTTCTATAGTCGTTGATAGACCTTTATTTTTATTTATATGTGGTGCTGAGAATCAAACCCAGTGCATCACATGCTAGGTGAGCATTCTACCACTGAGCCACAACCCCAGTCCCTGTTTGTTTTTTGATGCTGGGGACTGAATCCGGGCACTTGTGCACACTAAACATGCATTCAGCCCCTCAGCTGTACCACTACTGGGTTTTTACAAAATAGTCAATTCATAGTTATTTTAAAGTCCATCATCTGGATGATCTCGGTGTCTGGTATATTCTTTGCTTCATTTCTTGACAATTTTATTTTCTTGGTTTGTTTGTTTCCCAGGTTTTGTTTATTTCTTTAAAATTGAATTCTGGACATCAGAATTGTTGCTGTTTTCTCATGTGAGACTTGTGTTACAGGCTGGAAGTCGTCCATGCTGGTTTGTTTGTTTGTTTTGTATTCTTTTTTATATATAAATGTACTTATTCCCACATATTGTTTTTAACTTGGCTGGCTAAAATAATTACCAATTATAAATAATTTTGATCCAGAATTTTGAAGATATTATTTCATTTCCTCCACTAGGTTTGCTATTGAGATGTCTGATGCTATTGTGATTCTTCCATTTTTGTATGTGACCTCTTTTCTCCATGGACTGACTGATTTATTTATGTATTTGTTTGTTTGTTTATGATTTTGCAGTGCTAGGGATCAAACCCAAGGTCTCGCACATGCTAGGCAAACTCTACCACTGAGCTACATCCCTAGCCTGCCTTGGACACTTTTAAAATCTTCCCTTTATTGCCAATGTGCTAAGATTTCAGGACATTTATGATTTAGTATGGGACACTCTGTGTTTTCTTTGTTTTTGTTTTGGTGCTGGTGATCACACTCAGAGCCTGGTGCAAGCTAGGCAAGTAGTGTACCACTGAATTGTGTCCCCAGTCTTTATTAAAATGTACCTAGTAATATGGAATGCTTCATGAACGTATGTCATCTTGGTGCAGTGCCAGGCCAGTCTTCTCTGTATCATTCCAATTTTAGATGTATGCTTTGAAAGTGAGTACCATGATGATTTTTTATTTTCAAATATATATACTTGTTCATAATCACCACCCAGAAAGTTCACTTATTCTCTCTCCCAGTTCATATCCCCTCAAAAGATAACTAGTATTGGGGCTGAGGCTGTGGCTCAGTGGTAGAGCACTTGCCTAGCATGTGTGAGGCCCTGGGTTCGATCCTCAGCCACATAAAAATAAATAAACAAAATAAAGGCATTGTGTCCATCCACAACTAAAATAAATAAATAAATTTTAAAAAGATAACTAATATTCTAATATCCATTATAGATTTATTTTGCTTGTTCCCAAAGCAAAATAATTTTTTTTTTTTTGGTGGTGCTAGGGATTGAACCCAGGACCTTGTGCATGTGAGGCAGGCACTCTACCAACTAAGCTATATCTCCAGCCCCTGTTCCTAAACTTTGTATAAATGAAATCATAATCAGTCATGGTAGCATACATGCCTGTAATCCTGGTGACTTGGGAGGCTGAGGCAGGAGGATCACAAGTTCAAAGCCAACCTCAGCAACATAGTGAGACCCTATCTCAAAATAAAAAAGGCTAGGAAAGTAGCTCAGTGTTTAAGTACCTCTAGGTTAAATCCTCAGTACCAAAAGTAAAAAATAAAAATGAAATCATATAGTAGTCTTTTGTGTCAAGCAGCTTTCACTAAGCAGTTCTGTGATTTCCTTCATTTTTTGCATATGCCAATAGTATGTTTTCATTGCCATGTAGAATTCCATTGTATTAATATACCACAATTTATTTACCAGTAAAACCTATTTAAAGCTGGGCCTGGTGGCACCCACCTGTAATCCCAGCACTTTGGGAGGCTGAGACAGGAGAATCACAAGTTCAAAGCCAGCCTCAGCAACGTCGAGGTGCTAAGCAACTCAGTGAGACCCTGTCTCTACATAAAACACAAAATAGGACTGGGGATGTGGCTCACTGGTCACGTACCCCTGAGTTCAATCTCTGTTACCCAAAATAATAAAATAAAAAATAAAACCTATTTAAACTATTATATAATCATATATGGTCCAACATATCATTTTATAATTGTCTTAAAAGTTTGTAATTATCCTAAAAGTAATATGCAAACAATATATTTGTGTTGTTGCTTAGGCTAGAAACCTAGGATTTTTTTTTTCTTTTTGGTACTAGGAATTGAACATAGGTACACCTAACCACTGAGCCACATCCCCAGCCTTTTTTATTTTTTATTCTGAGACAGGATCTCACTAGGTTGCTTACAGCTTTGCTAAATTGCTGAGGCTGGCTTTGAATCTGCAATCATCCTGCCTCAGCCTCCCAAGCTGCTGGGATTATAGGTGTGTGTCACCACGTCCAGCTAGAAACCTAGGAATTATTTTTAACCCCTCTTCTGACACATACTTCCAGTCTTGCCAGAAAATTCCAATTATTCTTGAACGAGGATTTATAATCTGAGATCAACCACTTCTTATCATCATAACTCTTGCCCAGAATTTTGCACAAATGTCTTACCTATTTTAACTCTTGCCCTAAAGTCTGTTCTTTGGGCCATAAGGAGAAGAATCTGTTCACAGTGTCTTTCACCTACTCTCAACCCACAGTGGCCACCTCACTCAAGAATATGATCTAGAGTTCTTACCATGGCTTACAAAGCTCTTGCCTGGCTCTTGCTACCTCTTTAACCTATTTCCCCCTACGTGGTGCTTTCTTTCTCTGACTCAGCTTTAACTACAATGGCCTTCTCATTTTTTCTCTCAACATAAAAGGCTCTTGCCTTACATAGTCCTATTGGCCCTTGTTTCATCCTTGCATTATAGTCTCAAATTGAATGTCACCTCATGGGAAAACCTTTCTCTTAATAATTGAATCTAAAAGAATTTTCTGCCTCATTTGTCTTGTCTAATAGGATAATACTTTCTCTAACACTCATCACTGACTATTTCTGTTATTACAATTAATTATTTGCCTGCGTATCTGTCTATCCTCTCGCTGTCTTCCCTGAGGCAGGGACTTTGTCTGTGTTCTTTGCTGAATTTAGTTATGTCCTAGGCCTGTCATATTATAACTCTTAATAAATTATTTTTGATTCTTTTTTAGTTGGTTGGTTGGAGCTTTGTGGGTTTTTTTGTTGTTTTGTTTCATTTTTGTCTTTTGATATGGAGTTTCACCATGTTGCACAGGCTGGTCTTGAATTCCTGGGCTCAAGTGGTCCTCCTTCCTCAGCCTCCATAGAAGATGGGACTGTAGGAGTGTGCCATCATGCCTGGCTTTGTTTTTGAATTCTCGAATAGGACTTTTGAGCAGATTTGATGTTACAGCTTATCAGTTTCTAACTATGATTTGCATGATGTTTATTTATTTTTATAACTTTATTTTATTTATTTTTATGTGGTGCTGAGGATGAAACCCAGTGCCTCACACGTATTAGGCAAGTACTGTACCACTGAGCCACAATTCCAACCCCTTGCATGACATTTAAGTAATATTTTGCCAGTGTTAACATTATTCTGTAACAGGGCATGGTTCTTTTTATTTTTCCTTTTAAAAAAAAAAAATACCAGGGATTGGCCCAGGGGAGCTTAACCATTGAGCCACATCCTAAGTTGCTTAGGGCCTCGTAAATTGCTAAGGCTGGCTTTGAACTTTGAATCCTCCTGCCTCAGCCTCCTGAGCCACTGAGATTACAGGTGTGCGCCCCCATGCCCAGCTATTTTTCCTTCTTTTTTTGCAGATATTAAAGATAGCATTTGTTTAGTTTTTTAAACGTATCTTTTCAGAATTAGAAGAAGTAATAGTAAATATATAGTACCAATGCAAGAATTGGGTTATTCCACATTGCTTCTAACTGTTCCAAATTAAGACATCTGGTGACTGGGGAAGTTTTGGTTCCTCTGTGTTTGGTTAACCAGCTGGTTGTTTTGGAAAGGGAAAGGCAGTTCATTGTTCTTGTTGAAAGAAGCTAGGCATTCATAGACTTACTGTAAAAGGGTGACTTTGGATGAAAGAGTTACTTGAGAAACTGGCAACTCAGGATGTTATTGAGGAAAATGTGTTTGTTTTAAAAAGATGTTTTGAATGTCATATCTGGAATCTAAGGGATAATCTTGTATTACATGAGAAAGTATGTGTCATTCTCTTCTACCCCTCCCCCCTTTCCTTGGTAACAGATTCCTGCACTTTAAAAATTGTGCTTTTGCTTAGAATTTTACTGTATTTAATGCATGGGATGCCATATGTTGCTGCCACCAGTATCCTGAACATTTATGTGAATAAGAATAACATATTCACACTCACTCAACTGGATTAATTTACGAAGACATTAAGTCTCAGTCATTAATGAATGTGAAATTTAAAATTATATTGCAATTGTAGCAGATGTCAGTTTAGCATACCTTCTACTAAATATTCAGCACTTCTTCCCAATTTAAAACAAATGGTTCTTTGGCAAGTTGTTTAAAGCCAATTCTATGTTAATTTAAAATGTCACACAAATTTCTCTAAATTGTTGATATAAATGTCTTCTGGGAAAGGTTCTACTGAAGTTAAATCAATGTATGCTTTTTATCCCAAGGTATTGTTCCTTCTAGGACATACTGCATATGTCCATGAGTGGTTTGTGCCTGTGTCAGTCTTCCCAGTTTTTCTGAAATGTTAATACCCAGATTCCTAGGCTTCCCCTGTGCAGTTTTGTTTTGGATAAGCTGACATTAGATATGACTGATAAATAATAGCTCTCTTTAGTGTCCAGTGTAGAGCTAGTGTGGCTACCATTAGATTTTTCAGGTTTGCCATTGACCTTGCCCGTGACATTAGACATTGGCAACTATTGCTTCCAAGTGCTCTGCTAATATTCACCTTTTAAAAAATTAATATGATATGTGCTTACATAAAGGTAATAGTATATCCCTATTTTTAAAAAGCATAATATGTTTACTACAGAGGCATTGTAGTGTAGGAATTTATAGCATAGTCTCTGGAATAAGAATGATGAATTCAGAAAGTAGCTTTACTCTATGTATATCGGCTATGCTTTTCTCATCAGTAAAATGGACATATAATACTTGGAGATTGTTAGGATGTTATTATGATCATTAAAATGTTCAACAATGTAGAAAAATTAGAAAGCATACCACCCCTGCACATATACACACACACACTCCGATTACATTGTGTGTGTGTGTTTTTTTTCTTTCCGCTTTTTGGTACCGGGGATGAAACTCAGGGATACTACACCTCTGAGCCATATCCCCAGCCCTGTTTGTTTGGTGTTTTATGTAGAGACAGGGTCTCACTGAGTTGTGCCTGGCCATTGTTGAGGCTAGCTTTGAACTCGTGATTCTCCTATCTCAGCCTCCCCAAATTTCATTGTTTGTTTTGTTTTTGTTTTTGTTTTGGTCGGCGGGTACCAGGGATTGAGTCCAGAGGTACTTAACCACTGAATCACATCCCAGCCCTTTTTATTTTATATTTAGAGACAGGGTCTCACTGAGTTGCTTAGGGCCTCACTAAGTAGCTGAGTCTGGCTTTGAACTCATAATCCTCCTGCCTCAGCCTCCCGAGCCACTGGGATTACAGGCATATGCTACTGCCCCCAGCCACATTGTTTTTTGTTTTTAGTTATTGATGGACCTTTAATTAATTAGCTAATTAATTAATATGTGGTGCTGAAATAGTATTAAGAGGTTAAAATTTGTATACTTGGGTGATTTATTTAAACTACGTGATTAACTGATGCACTCAAGCATAGGTTCCTGTTAACTCTCACCCTTTCAAGTGGTGATGAGAGGATTTGGCCTTCTTTTGCTTTATGGCTTTTCCATCTAGTGGACCTTGGAGCCCTCTGCATCAGGCCAGCAGGCAAAGAGAAGACATACCACCTCTTAATCACCTGGCCTAAATGTGACATGGCATCCCTTCCATGGGCAAAATCTGTTCCGGTGCTGGGGCTACAGCCATCCTTGCTGGGGCACCTGGGTTGCAGTCTCTCTTCTGATGTCCCAATAAGTGCCCCGTACCAAGTTCCACTTCACCATGTCCCAGGTCGTTTCGTTCCTCACTTGTGGGCTGTTTCCTATTTCTCAGACTTGCCGTGGAGACCTTAAAAATAGCATTCCTCGTGGTTCTTTGCTGAGGCCCTCAGTGTAGGCACAAGGGTCTACTCCTGAGTGTTTCCGAGGTTGCCCACCCACTTGCTCAGCTAGCTTCTCCCCAGGTCAGGAGTGTTAGAATTCTTGAGCTTTATTTTTGCTTGCCTCAGTAATGCTTCAGGAAAAGGGGTATTGGCTTGGGGAAGAAGATTCTGTTGAGCTGCTTCGCTAGTTGTGGTAAAACAAGAGTTTAAAGTGAGGATTTTTGCTTTGGTTAAACCCATTGCTATTTTAATTGTACCACACTGGCAGGTTTTTGTTAAGCTAAAAATACTTCACTGCAATATTTACATTGAATCCAAGTTGACAATTTCTGAAAGTATTCATAAGAAACTGGTAACATTTATTGCCTCCTAGGAGAGGAAAGAGGCTTGAAGACAGAAACATTCCAAAACAGTAGTTTCAGAGGCTTTTGAATTTTGTACCATGTTGACTATATTATTCATAAATACATGTATACATTATTAGAACACACAGAAACTTCCCAGATGGGGTTGTATATTAAACAATTTTAAAATCTATCATTTCAGTGGTGTGTTTATTTTGTTGCTGCCTTTAGAATCAGGGCTTCTACCATAATTACCGAGCATATTTTATAGAGTCTTCTTAGAGTTCCTTTGTTTATCTACCTTTTATTTTTGAACAAAAGCAATTGAAAGGGAGAGTGGAAGAGAGGGAGAACAAATGATCAAAGTTCTTCTCTTTAATATGAATGAAATTGACTCCTGTGTATTCCCTAAAATTTTCCAAATTAGGTCTGTTAGGGTAGCGGCCAGCCAGACACGGACACCTCTGTACAGCCAGGAGATTCTTTATTCAGGGGAGTGGGCGCCCTGGCGAAGGAAAGAGGAAAAGAGAGAGGGGACGCGCGGGAGGGATTTTATAGAGCCCACTACAAACTGCGTGGCGAGCCAGAGATTAGTCACTTTAAAATCCACGGGACAGATAAGCAGTAGCCGCCTTCTTTTGATGTGCTAACCTGAGCGGTTAGGCTTTGTTTCCCAGGTGAAAGATTCGGGAGAGGAACCCCCTGGGGCAGGAACTGCCTTAGGCTTTTAGAGGATGTGAAAATTACAGAAGGGCTGTTTTTTACCTTACAAGGTCAGTACTTGATGATATATCTAAGACCTGATTTGATTATCTCTAATTAAGGTTTTGGTTGAATTAACAAAAATTCTGCAGCAAACTGACTTAAATAATCAGGAGATGTCAAGTCTCATAACTGTGGTGTAAAAGTTCTGTCCATCAATTGGCTTGGTTCCAGTTTAGAGTTAGAATTCCACATCTGGACAACTTGTTGGGAGGGAATGGATAAACAGAGTGGCATTTTTATAAGGTTTTTGAAGCAATTAATGTTAAAAGGGATAAGATGCTTTGGTTGGTGTAGACTAATCAGGATTGGTCCCTGGAGCTGGACTGAAATCCAGAAACCATTCTGGTGCCACATGGCAGATAAGAAGGAAGCATTTGAGGAATACCATCATTCTGTCCATTCAGTTTTCTTAATTGATCTTCAAATGAAATATTGTGCACAACTGACCCCTCTGTTACTAATAGTAACTTTTGGAGGATATAATTATTTGATCTGGGGGAAGGGTATAGGGAATTTCTTTTACTGTACTCCATAATAAAAAGTTTGTTGAAATAAAAGTGGAATGAAAAAATTAAAAGTAAAGGATGATGCCAGGTAATCTCAGTGACTCGGGAGCCTGAGGTAGGAGGATCGCATGTTCAAAGCCAGCCTTAGCAATGTAGTGAGACTGTCTCAAAATAAAACAAAAAGAGGCTTGGGGCTGTAGCTCAGTGGCAGATGCTTGCCTAGCATGTGTGAGGCAAATAAAATAAAGGGATGCTGTCCATACACAACTAAAACAAAAAAAGGGCTGGGGATGTGGTTCAGTGGTTAAATACCCATGGGTTCAATCCCAGGTACCAAAAAGTAAAAGTAAAGGATGATTGTTTACTGTAAGCTTTCTAGGTTGGTGTGTGTTTTTTCCATCATACTGCTTCCTTGCTTTTTCTCAAAGCCAAATGTGCTGTTCTTAATTAAAGTTGATAATGAAGACAGTCTAAGTGTTTCAGATTTTGGAGTTTTTCAGATTTTGGAATATTTGTGTGAGCAGAAGTATTTTAGGGATGGAACCCAAGTTTAAACACAAAATTAATTTGTTTCATATACATCTTTTTGTTTTGTTTTGTTTTTGGTACCGAGATTGAACTTAGGGGCACTCGACCACTGAGCCACATCCCCAGCCCTATTTTGTGTTTTATGTAGAAACAGAATCTCACTGAGTTGCTTAGCGCCTTGCCGTTGCTGAGGCTGGCTTTGAACTCGCCATTCTCCTGCCTCAACCTCCCTAAGTGCTGGGATTACAGGCGTGCGCCACCGCGCCCAGCTTGCTCTTGTGTTTTTTTTTTTTTTTTTAATATTTTTTTAGTTGTAGATGGACACAATGTCTTTATTTTATTGCTTTGTATGTGGTGCTGAGGATTGAACCCAGGGCCTCACGCATGCAAGGCAAGCGCTCTACTGCTGAGCTACAATCCCAGCCCCTGCTCTTGTGTTTTAATTGTGCTCTATCACATGAGATCAAGCATAAAATTTTCTATCATGTCAGCTGTACAAAGGTTTTGAATTTTAGAGCACTTTGGGGTTTTTGGAGCATTTCAAGTTTTTGGTTTAGGGTTATTAAACCTGTAGTACTTCAGTTCAGCAATAACTTAGTATTTGAATGAATATAGATTCACAGGTTTGAAGTTACTTGAATTTCAAACTAGAGTCCCCTAGTATGGTCTCGCACGCTCTCAGCTATGAGAGCATGGACAAGTGAGCTCGTGAGCTTTAGTTTCCTCTGTAAAATGGTAATGATAATACCGTCTCACAGGGTTAAATGATTAAAATTAAAAAAAAAAAAGTTGGAGATAAGTTTCTGGCATATAACCTACCATTTGTTAAACTCCAATTGCGATTTTCTTCTTTGGCTCAATAATTATCCTGGCCCAATTTAACAGACATAGTGGCTTTTTTTTTTTTTAAATATTTTTTTAGTTGTTGATGGACACAATGTCTTTATTTTATTGCTTTGTATGTGGGGCTGAGGATCGAACCCAGAGCCTCACACATGCGAGGCAAGTGCTTTACCGCTGAGCTACAATCCCAGCCCGACATAGTGGCTTTATTATTGTTAAATTGTAAGTATGGGTTACTAAATTTTTAGACCCCATTCCTGAATGACCTTTCCCATTATACTTCTCTCTTCACTGGGGACATGTGTATTTCACAGTCATCAGAGATAAGTCAGTAGGCTGTAAATTCCAGCTGTAGGGGATTAGGATTTTCTAACCTACATCTGATAAATTGTCTCAAAAGAAAATCGTATACTTCCTGTGCAGTCGATACTTTTCAGTATTAAAAAGATATTAATACATGCTGCTTGTGTTGTCAGATTGTAACCGAAAGCTAGGTCCTCATCCTCCAGCCAACTCAGTAATGAAGACAAGATCTTGAGACCTATCTCTAAACAAAACACAAAATAGGGCTGGGGACGTGGCTCAGTGGTCAAGTACCCCTGAGTTCAATCCCTGGTATCAACAGAAAAAGAAAGAAAGAAAGAGAAAAAGGAAAAAGAAGGTTTATTGCTTTGTTAGCAAAGGAGAAAAACAGGGGACTCCTGTCCCAAAGGTTGATTGTGCCCATCAGCAGGAACAGGGGGTTTTTATAGAAGTGATTCAGAGAAAATGAGATTAGGGAAGAGAGATCAGGAAGGAAAAGATGAGAGAAAAGAAGACTGGGAAAAAGAAAAAAACATGTAAGATTCAAAGCCACAAGGAATGTAGTCAAAGCATCAAGTGAACCCCTGTTACAAAATCGTTCACTTATGATGAACATACCTACCTGAAAAATAAAAATAGATTTCTTTCTAAGGGTACTGCTAATATTTTATGCAAAAATAATATGCAGAAGACTTTTACAAGCAGTAGTTTCTAAACAGGTATATTTCATTTTGATACCTTTTGTCTACTTCCTCTTATGAAATTATTTAAGCTAGGCTTTCATATTTCATATTCAAACTGAGCCAGTTGAGGAATAAGCAATATTCAGTTGCAGTTGAATTTATTCAAGATGTATTTTGTAAATAGGAAGCACATATTATTTGGTTTCTTTAATAGCAAATAAAATGAAAACACATTTGATTTATAAAAACAGCTTAAATTTTATTTAGGCAAAAGCTGCAATAGGAGCTCCTGCTTAGGTTTAGTGATTTTGTTATTAAGTAGTCAACTCTTTTTTTTTTGGTACTGAGGATTGAGCCCAGGGACACTTAACCACTGAGCCACATCCCCAGCCCTTTTATTTTCAGAGAGTCTTGCTAAATTGCTTAGGGCCTCACTAAATTGCAGAGGCTGGCCTTGAACTCGTGATCCTCCTCCCTCTCAGCCTCCCCAGCTGCTGGGATTACAGGCATGCACCGCTGCACCCAGCTAGTAGTCAACTCTTAATTAGCTAAGAATAATGATTCAGATCCTAGATTAGTCAGCATTTCTCATGTAGTATTTTACAAGATGGGCCAGGTGCAGTGGTGCATGCCTGTAATCCCAGCAATTTGGGAGGCTGAGACAGGATTGAAAGTTCAAGGATAGCCTTGGTGACTTAGAAAAACCCTGTCTCAAAATTTTAAAACAGGACTGGGGATGTAGCTCAGAGGAAAAGCACCCTCTGGATTCAGTTGCCAGTATCCTTCCCCCAAAATGTTGCAGGATAGCCATTCATCAAGTAGTTACTATTTGAAGCTTGCCCCCCAAGGTGTCCATTGAGGTATCTTTCTAAATCTCTCCCAGCTACTGCATTAAATTCATACCTGAGAATTTTGTATTCCAGTAACAACCACAGCAGTAGCCTCGGCTCAGCACCAGGGCACTGCTAGTTTTTTGCTATTTCTTGGTCTGAAGTAGGTGGCTCTTTGAAGGAATTATAGGTCAAGATGAGATATTAGTAATTATTCTCCCTCCATTCCCAGAAGTTAGGTCTATATTTAAATTGTTTGTGGTTGCTTGTTACATCCTCTAACTCAAGAAACTTCTTTTGAGTGAAGAAAAGTTCTTTTCAGCCAAGCAAACTATCACAGCTTTTGACTTTCTACCTTTTTCTTTATCTGGACCTTCTCTTATCTCCTCTCAGTGTTGAGAAAGGTATGGACAGCCGTGTACTGTGTATGATCGAAAAGGTAGTGACAGTAACTCCCCTTTCACTTGCCTATTTCTTTCTCATTTCCCTACTGTTTTCCTTTTGCGCATCTTCATTACTCTTTCCTTTGGTACTCTTTTTCTGTCCCTTCATGTGTGTGTATAGATGTATAGATATATATTGATAGGATAAAGTCTCTGTCTCTTTTTTTGCTGCTGGGAACAAAAGACCTGACAAGAACTGTGGGGATAGGGGTACTAGGGATTGAATCCAGAGGGGTACTTAACTACTGAGCCACTTCCCTAGCCCTTTTTGTTTTTTAAGACAAGGTCTCGCTAAGTTGCTGTAGGCCTCATTAAATTACTGAGGCTGAGCCGGGCGCCGTGGCGCAAGCCTGTAATCCTAGCACTTAGGGAGGCTGAGACAGAAGAATCGCAAGTTCAAAGCCAGCCTCAGCAAGAGGTGCTAAGCAACTCAGGTGGACCCTGTCTCTACATAAACCACAAAATAGGGCTGAGGATGTGGCTCAGTGGTCGAGTGCCCCAGAGTTCAATCCCTGGTACCAAAAAAAAAAAAAAAAAAATTACCGAGGCTGGCCTCAAGTCCTCCTGCCTCAGCTTCCCAAGTTGCTGGAGTTATAGACATGCGCCACCAGTGCCTCACAACAAGAAATTTTAGAAGAGGAAAATTTTACTTGGTGCTCAAGGTTTCGGAGGTCTCAGCCCTTAGATGACCCATTCCATAGCTCTGGGCCTAAGGTGAGGCAGAACAACATGGCAGAAAGGCATGGTGGAGGAAGAAAGTTTTGGAGGTGGCAATCAGGAAGCAGAGAGAGAGCTGTACTCATTAGTAACAAAATATAAACCCCAGAGGCGTGCCCCAAGTGACCTGCCTCCTGCAGCCACATACTACCTGCCTCCAGTTACTACACAGTTAATCCACATCAGTGGATCAATCCACTGATTAGGTTATAAGTCACATAATCTAATCATTTCACCTCTGAATGTTCTTGCATTGTCTCATACATGAGCTTTTGGAGGATACCACATATACAAACCATAATCTCATTTCACCTCCTTAGCTCTCACTGTAATATTTCTTAAGCTGTTGAGATCTAGACTACTAATTAAGCATTATTTTATGCATCTAGCAAACAAAAAAACAATTAAAATGATGATTAATTTTGTTCTCCATGTGTGTTCATTCAGTTGAGCCATATGAAATTGTCAATATCATTTTGGGCCACAGAAATAGATTTAGTCTAATATATCTCTAAGCAGCCTGCAACCCAAAAGTAGGATTTGGAGATTTTTTAAAAATACATATTATTTATTCTACTTGGGTTTACATGACAGTACAATGCATTTTGATTCATTGTACACAAATGGAGCACAACTTTTCACTTCTCTGGTTGAACACAATATAGAGTTACACCATATATGCAGTCATACGTGAACCTAGGGCATTGTTGTCCATCACATTCCACCATCTTTCCTTCCACCCTGTCCCATTCCCTCCCTTCCCTCCACTTTGACCAGACTTTCTCCATTCTTCTGATGCCCCCTCCCACATTATGGATCAGCATCCACTTATCAGAGAGAACATTCGGCCTTTGGTTTTTTGGGATTGGCTTTGTTAACATGATGTTTTCTCCAACTCCATCCATTTACCTGCAAATGACATAATTTTATTCTCTTTTAATGCTGAGTAATATTCCATTGTGTATATATACCACAGTTTCTTTACCCATTCATCTATTAAAGGGCATCTAGGTTGGTTTCACAGTTTAGCAATTGTGAATTGTGCTGGTATAAACATTGAAGTGGCTGCATTACTGTAGTATGCTTTTTTAAGTCCTTTGGGTATAGACCGAGAAGTGGGATGGCTGTGTCAAATGATGGTTCCATTCCAAGTTTTCTAAGGAATCTCCATAGTGCTTTCCATACTGGCTACACCAATTTGCAGTCCCACCAGCAAAGTATGAGTGTGCCTTTTCCGTCACATCCTCGCCAACACTTGCTGTTGTTTGTATTCTTGATAACTGCCATTCAGACTGGCGTGAGTTGAAATCTTAGAGTAGTTTTGATTTGCATTTCTCTAATGGCTGGAGATGTTGGACATTTTTTCATGTATTTGTTGATCAATTGTATATCTTCTTCTGAGAAGTGTCTGTTCTGCTCCTAGCCCATTTTTTGATGGGGTTGTTTGTTTTTTTGGTGTTAAGTTTTTGAGTTCTTTATATATCCTGGAGGTCAGTGCTCTATTTGATGTGCATGTGGCAAAAATTTCTTCCCAGAATGTAGGAAGAAATTTCACCTCATTGATTGTTTCTTTTGCTGGGAAGAAGCTTTTTAGTTTGAATCTATCCCCTTTATTGACTATTGCTTTTATTTCTTGCGCTTTAGGAGTCTTGTTAAGGAGGTCAGAGCCTAATCCAACATGATGAAGATTTGGGTCTACTTTTTCCCCAATTAGGCACAGGGTCTCTGGTCTAATTCCTAGGTCTTTGATCCACTTTGAGTTCAGTTTTGTGCATGGAAAGAGATAGGGGTTTAGTTTCGTTTTGCTGCATATGGATTTCCAATTTTCCCAAGCACCATTTGTTGGAGAGGCTATCTTTTCTCCAATGTATGTTTTTGGCACCTTTGTCTAGTATGAGATAACTGTATTTATGTGAGTTTGTCTCTGTGTCTTCTATTCTGTACCATTGATCTACATGTCTATTTTGTTGCCAATACCATGCTGTTTTTGTTATAGTTTTGTAATATAGTTTAAGGTCTGGTGTTGTGATGCCTCCTGCTTCACTAGTCTTGCTAAGGATTGTTTTGGCTATTCTAGGTTTTTTATTTTTCCAAATGAATTTTTTAAAATATTTTTTTTAGTTGTAGATGGACACAATATCTTTGTTTATTTTTATGTGGTTCTGAGGATCGAACCCAGTTCCTCACACATGCGAGGCAAGCACTGTACCACTGAGCCACAATCCCAGCCCCCAAATGAATTTCATGATTGCCTTTTCTATTTCTTTTTTTTTTTTTTAAATATTTTTTCCAAACCTTTATTTATTTATGTATTTTGTATGTGGTGCTGAGGATCGAACCCAGTGCCTCACACATGCAAGGCAGGTGCTCTACCACTGAGCCACAACCCCAGCCCCTGCCTTTTCTATTTCTATAAAGAATGATGTTGAGATTTTAATTGGAATCGCATTAAATCTGTATAGCGCTTTGGGTAGTGTGGCCATTTTGATGATATTGATTTTGCGTATCCAAGAGCATGAGAGATCTTTCCATCTTCCAAGGTCTTGTTCAATTTCTTCTTTTAGTGTTCTGTAGTTTTCATTGTAGAGGTCTTTCACCTCTTTTGTTAAATTGATTCCCAAGTATTTCATTTTTTTTTTAGGCTACTGTGAAAGGGGTATTTTTTTCTAATTTCTCTTTCAGAGCATTCATCACTGATGTATAGAATGCATTTGATTTATGGATATTGATTTTATATCCTACTTTGCTGAATTCATTTATTAATTCTGGAAGTTTTCTGGTAGAATTTTTTGGATACTCTAAGAATCATGTCTTCAGCAAATAATGATAGGTTGAGTTCTTTTCATATTCATATCACTTTAATTTCTTTCATCTGTCTAATTGCTCTGGCTAGGGTTTTAAGGACTATATTGAATAGAAGTGGCAAAAGAGGCCATCCCTATCTTGTTCCCGTTTTTAGAAGGAATGCTTCCAATTTTTCCCCATTTAGTATGATGTTGGCCTTTAGTTTTGCATAGATAACTTTTACAATGTTAAGGTATGTTCCTACTATTTCTGGTTTTTGTAGGTTTTGAACATGAAGAAGTTCTGTACTTTGTCAAATGCTTTCTCAGCATCTATAGAGATAATCATATAATTCTTGACTTTAAGTCTATTGATGTGATGAATTATGTTTATTGATCTCTGTATGTTGAACCAACCTTGCATACCTGGGATAAAACCCACTTGATCATGGTGCACTCTCTTTTTAATATGTTTTTGTATACAATTTGCCAGAATTTTATTGAGAATGTTTGTGTCAATGTTCATCAGGGATATTGGTCTGAAATTTTCTTTCTTTGATGTATCTTTGTCTGGTTTTGGAATCAGCGTGATACTAGCCTCATAGAATGAGTTTGGAAGGGTTCCCTCTTTTTCTATTTCATGGAATAATTTGAGGAGTGTTAGTATTAATTCTTCTTTGAAGGTCTTGTAGAACTCAGTTGAGAATCCTTCTGGTCCCGGGCTCTTCTTAATTGGTAAGCTTTTGATGGTGTCTTCTATTTTCTTGTTTGAAATTGATCTGTTTCAGTTGTGTATGTCCTCCTGATTCGGTTGGGGCAGATCATATGCCTCTAGAAATTTGTCAGTGCCTTTGGGATTTTCTGTTTTACTGGAGTATAGATTTTCAAAATAGTTTCTAATTATCTTCCATATTTCAATAGTGTCTGTTGTGATATTTCCCTTTTCATCTCGAATTTTAGTAATTTGAGTTTTATCTCTCTTACTTTTCATTAGGGTGGCTAGGGGTTTGTCAATTTTATTTATTTTTTCAAAGAACCAGCTTTTTGTTTTGTCAATTTTTTGAATTGTTTTCTTAGTTTCAATTTCATTGATTTCAGCCCTGATTTTAATTATTTCCTGTCTTCTACTTCTTTTGGTGTTGATTTGTTCTTCTTTTTGTAGAGCTCTGAGATGTAATGTCAGGTCATTTATTTGTTGACTTTTTCTTCTTCGAATGAATGAGCTCAATGCAATGAACTTTCCTCTTAACACAGCCTTTGTAGTGTCCCAGAGATTTTGATATGTTGTATTAGAGTTCTCATTTACCTCTAAGAAGTTTTTTTTATGTCCTCCTTGATGTCTTCTGTTATCCATGCATCATTCAATAGCGTATTATTTAGTCTCCAGGTGATGGAGTAGCTTCTATTTTTTTATCATTGATTTCTAGTTTCATTTCATTATGGTGTGATAGTATCCAGGGTAGCATCTCTATTTTTTTGTATTTGTTAAGAGTTGCTTTGTGGCATAACATATGGTCTATTTTAGAGAAGGATTCGTGTGCTGCTAAGAAAAAAGTGTATTCACTTGTTGATGGATGAAATATTCTGTATATGTCTGTTAATTCTAAATTATTGATTGTATTGTTGAGTTCTATGGTTTCTTTGTTTAGTTTTTGTTTGGAAGATCTGTCCAGTGGAGAGAGAGGTGTGTTAAAGTCACCCAGTGTTGTTATGTTGTGGTCTCTTTTCAAAATTGAGAAGGATTTGTTTGATATACATGGATGTTTGGGGCATTGCTCAGGGCATAGATATTTATGATTGTTATGTCTTCTTGATGTATAGTCCTCTTAAGCACTATGAATGTCCTTCTTTGTCCCTCTATTTTTGGTTTGAAGTCCACTTTATCTGATATGAGGTTGGAAACCCTTGCTTGTTTATACGGTCTATTTGAGTGGTATGTTTTTTCCTATCCTTTCACCTTCAATGTATGGATGTCTTTTTCTATGAGATGAATCTCTTGAAGATAGCATATTGTTGGGTCTTTTTTTTTAATCCAATCTGCCAATCTATGTCTTTTGATTGATGAGTTTAGGCTATTAACATTCAGGGTTATTATTGAAATATGGTTTATATTCCCATTGATTTTGGTTTATTTTTGGTTTTTTACTTGATTTGGTTTCTCCTTTGATTAGCTTTTCCTTTAGTGTAGTCCCTCCCTTTGGTGATTTTCATTGTTGTTTTTCATTTCCTCCTCATAAAATATTTTGCCAAGAATGTTCTCTAGTGCAGGCTTTCTCATTGTAAATTCTTTTAACTTTTGTTTATCATGGAAAAACTTTATTTTGTCGTCAAACAAGCTTAATTTTGCTGGGTATAAGATTCTTGTTTGTCACCCATTTCCTTTTATAGCTTGGTGTATGTTGTTTCAGGATCTCCTGGCTTTGAGGGTCTGGGTTGAGAAATCTGCTGAAATCTGAATTGGATTCCCCCCATATATAATCCATGCTTTCTCTCTTGCACCTTTTAAAATTCTATCCTTATTGTGTATGGTAGGCATTTTCATTATAATATGCCTTCATGTGGATCTGTTGTAGTTTTGTATATTTGGTGTCCTGTAAGCCTCTTGTATTTGATTTTCCAATTCATTTTTCATGTTTGGGAATTTTCTGATATTATTTCATTGAAGAGATTGTACATTCCTTTGGTTTATATCTCTGTGCTTTCCTCTATCCTGATAATTCTTAGATTTGGTCTTTTGATGTTATCCCATAATTCTTGGGTGTTTTGTTCATGCTTTCTTACCATCTTCATTGTGTGGTCAACTTTATTTTCAACTTTATATATTTTATCTTCATTGTCTGAGGTTCTGTCTTCCAAGTTCTCTATTCTGTTGGTGATGCTTCCTATTGAATTTTTTATTTGGTTTATTATTTCCTTCAGAAACCCAGATTTCTGCTGGGTTCTTTTTCAAAGTCTCCATCTCTTTCTTGAGTAATCTTTTGCTCTATGTATTTGTTCTCTTATCTCTTTGTTGGAGTGATCAATTGTTGCTTATAATTGCTCTCATATTTTTTGTGCTTCACAGATCATTTTAATTTTGTACATTCTGAACTCCTCTGACATTTCATCTATTGTACTGTGAATGGATTCTATTATTGTAGCATCTTGGTTTGTTTGGGGCATTTTCTTCCCTTGTTTTTTCATGTTGTTCCTGTGTCTTCCTCTCTAGCAGTGCTGATCTGAGGCATTGCAGTTTCTACCCTATAACCTTGTAGTGTCCCTGCAAGTTACTAATACCTCACCTCTGGTGTAATCGGGCCTGCAGGAACCTGGAGAATGATCTTCCTGGTCCTCACTGTTGACTCTAGGTAGAACTAGGCAGGGACAGCCGCTAGTTGGTAGATGGGGGTCTGCAGTGCAGCTCACAGTCAGTCTCCTCCTCCACACATGCACAGTTGGTCCACGGTCT
>PVHX01020524.1:0-31773 GCA_004024805.1 Geosciurus inauris
TGGCTTACTTCACTTAGCATAATGCTTTCCAATTCCATCCATTTGCCTGCAAATGCCATAATTTTATTCTCTTTTATTGCTGAATAATATTCCATTGTGTATATGTACCACAGTTTCTTTGTCCATTCATCTATTGAAGGACATCTGGGTTGCTTCCACAGTTTTGCAATTGTGAATTGTGCTGCTATAAACATTGAAGAGGCTGCTTTACTGTAGTGTGCTGTTTTTAAGCCTTTAGGGTATAGGCCACCATTCCAAATTTTCTAAGGAATCTCTGTATGTTTTCCAGATTGGTTGCACCAATTTCCAGTCCCACCAGCAATGTATGAGTGTGCCTTTCCCCCCACATCCTCGCTAACACTTATTGTTCTTATTCTTGATAATTGCCATTCTGACTGGCGTGAGATGAAATCTTAGTTTTGATTTGCATTTCTCTAATGGCTAGAGATGTTGAACATTTCTTCATATATTTGTTGATCAATTGTATATCCTCTTCTGAGAAGTGTCTTTTCATCTCCTTAGCCCATTTATTGATTGAGTCTTTTTTTGTTGTTAAATTTTGAGTTCTTTATATATCTTGGAGATCAGTGTACTATCTGACGCGCATATAGCAAAAATTTGCTCCCAAAATGTAGGCTCTCTGTTTATCTCATTGACTGTTTCTTTTGCTGAGAAGAAGTTTTTTAGTTTGAATCCATCCCATTTATTGATTCTTGCTTTTATTTCTTGCACTTTAGGAGTCTCATTAAGGAAATCAAGGCCTAATCAGATGTGATGAAGGTCTGGGCCTACCTTTTCTTCTATTAGGCACGGGGTCTCTGGTCTAATTCCTAGGTCCTAGATCCACTTAGAGTTGAGGTTTGTGCATGGTGAGAGATAGGGGCTTAGTTTCATTTTGCTGCATGTGGATTTCCAGTTTTCCTTGCACCATTTGTTGAAGAGCCTATCTTTTCTCCAATGAATGTTTTTGACGCCTTTGTCTACTATGAGATAAGTGTATTTATGTGGGTTTGTCTGTGTGTCTTCTATTCTGGACCACTGGTCTACATGTCTATTTTGGTGCCAATACCATGCCATTTTTGTTACTATAGCTTTGTAGTATAGTTTAAGGTCTGGTATTGTGATGCCTCCTGCTTCACTCTTCTTGCTAAGGACTGATTTGGCTATTCTGGGTCTCTTGTTTTTCCAAATGAATTGCACAATTGCCTTTTCTATTTCTATAAGGAATGACGTTGGGATTTTAATTGGAATTGTGTTAAATATGTATGGCACTTTGGGTAGTATGGTCATTTTGCCAATTTTTTAAAAATATTTTTTTAGTTATAGATGGACACAATATCTTTATTTATTTATTTTTATGTGGTGCTGAGGACCGAACCCAGTGCCTCACGCATATAAGGCAAGCGCTCTACCACTGAGCTACAATCCAGCCCCAATTTTGCCAATATTGATACTGCCTGTCCAAGAACATGGGCGATTTGGGCTACCTGTTTGGAAATGCAGTGCTGTGGTGTGCTGTGCTGTGGCTGGCAGCTGCCTCCAGGTCCTTTCTGTTGTTCCAAGTGAAGGCTACTACATGGGGAGGGCTATGGAGATGGCTGCAGTATCTCAATACGGGTGCAGTGCGGGCCAGGAGCAACAGCATGAACCTCCACTCTGCAGGGGCGGTCCTAGGCCTGGGCTCTCACACAGGTTGGCAGGGGTGGTCCTGGGCCTGACCTAGGCCTAGGCTCCTGTGGGGGCCCTGGGGACAGTCCTGGGCCTGGGCCTGTGCTCCCATAGGTCAGTAGGTGCAGACTCAGGCCTGGGCCTAGACTCCAGCATGGGTTGGTGGATTGGCACATTTCCTCTTCTTAAATTGAATTCTCTCAGGTATTTTGTCTCAGTGATGGAAAGCTGACTAACACAGGGTCCAACACTTCCCCTTAGACCTTAGAATTGTGCCTTGTAAGACATAAAAAACTTACAAAGTTTCCCCTATAAATCTATGGGTCCAACCACAGTCATCCATCAAAACAATGTAAGTTTTAGAGTTAAAATAGGTAATACTGGGCTGGGGTTGTAGCTCAGTGGTGGAGCACTTGCCTCATATGTATGAGGCACTGGGTTAGATCCTCAGCACTACATAAAAATAAATTAAATAAAGGAGTTGTGTCCATCTACAACTAAAAATGTTTAAGAAAAATAAAAATAAAATGGGTAATACTTATAGGAATCCCACCTTCAAGTAAAGAACTTATAGAAGTAAGAAAATTACCACTATTGCTTTACTTAAAAAGAATATAAAGTCAATTTTTAACATAAGAATGGTAGACAGCCTTAAGTTTCCAGAGGAAACACAAAGGGGGAGCTCATGACCCCTAGATTTCCCCACATCTAGTTTTTGTCTATAACCTTCAATGACCAATGCAATATTTTGTTTTCAAGTTGTTCTAAATATACCCAAAATGACAACTCCTCCTGGAAAAAGTAGGTTTTACTAAGGTATTTTAAAAAATGCATATGCTATCTAAAAAATTCTGAGTTACAATTGAGCTTATGTCATGATGATATCACAACAAAATCAGTGATCCTCAAGCCATCTTATCAGTCTGCTTACAGATATGTTTCTTCTAGACATAACAGGTACATTAGTGTATTACTACTAAATCTATGATTCTTTGCTCAGATTCACATTTTGCAATCAAAATTATTTTCACCTATTATTTCTCTAAAATATTTTAGAAAGTAATTTATAAGATGTTAAAACATTGTTAAAATAGGCCAGACTTGATTTAAGATTGCAAAAGGTATTATAAAAGTTAGACTATTTTAAACTTTGTAGATTGATTGTTATTATTTAACATTCATGATTGAAGATATCCAATGTTAAAAACTTATATAACTAAATGGTGCCCTATGATCCACTAGTGCTACACAAGTAGGAAAAGTGTTTGCCCAGGTACTGGTCTAGCAATGACATTAGATCATTATGTTTTTTGAGTTATAAATCATCATTTTCTAAATATTTAAATTAAACTTGCCAAAGATTTGATGTTTACATTTTCCTTGTCAGTGAAGCCAGATTTTTTTCTTCTTTCTTGACAAGATAAAAAATAAATAAATAAACCTCTCCAATTTGAGTCAGAAACTCATCATTTTTAAGAGTTAAAATAGAGCTTCAAGTAGGTTTTCTCTAAAAAATAATGAGTTACCATCACTCAAAACCTTAGTTATTAAAGTACTCACTTCCAAGAACAGAGACAACCTGTGAATTTGCTTGAAAACAATCATAGATAACTTTCATTATTGACAAACTGATACTGTTGTGTGTGGATGTCTGAAATTTTCATAAAAGGCATGAGGAAGTTAAAAGATTGATGATTAAAACAGCTAAAAACTTCTTCCCTCCACCTGGAAGACATAGTGTTCTCATTACGGAGGTATAATCTGAGTCATTTGATTTATGTATTGGTAATTGTATTAGAAAAATTGAGTCTAGAGGTTTCACATGAAACACCTGAATTCAGGGAAGCTTCCATTATGTGAAATGTATTTGTCAAAGTTACCTTATACACATGGATAGATAGATTCATATATATATTGCAAACATATAAATATAAGTTTAAGGAAATACAAACTGACAATAATTCATTGGTCAAGATCTTGGAGCTTCCTTTGACCATGGGAATGAAAAGTTTTAGGATCTACCAGTGAGATGTGGGTTAAGAGATAACTCTCAGGTAAAGACAAAATTATGACTCTCATACAGATATGAAAGTAAACATGTTCAGATTACTGAAGGAAGAAAGATGTTTTAACAGATTCAAAGGAAAAGTTAGAAGAGCAAACATTCACATAGAGCAAAGGAATGTTGAAATGAACTGCAAATGGCAACAAAAGTCCTTTTTTCCATAGGAGGAAGGAAATGAAATAAAATCACTACTAGACAGAAAATAACTTACATATCTATCAGTTACCCACTTGTAATAAATAGAGCCAACTACCAGGAGGAATCACCTAGAGAAGATGTGTAAGTTTTCTATTAAATACATTATTTTTCTACATATGGCTGCTAAATTAATAACTACAACCTGAGACTGACCTAACAGAAATAAATACTCAAGTTCAAGAGAAACTGTAATCATTCTGCATTGTATGCAAGAAAGAACTACCTCTAAGAGCTAGGCACTGTGGTGTACACCTGTAATCCAAGTGATTAGGGAGGCTGAGGAAGGAAGATCACAAGTTCATAGCTAGCCTCAGCAATTTAGCAAGGCCCTGAGCAACTTGGTGAGATCTTGTCACACACACACAAAAAAACCCCGACTATCTTTAATATTATATGAATCCCTAAATTTAAAATTTAAGTTTTTTTTTTAGTTGTAGATGGACCTTTATTTTATTTATTTATATGTGGTGCTGAGAATCAAACCCAGTGCTTTACATATGGTAGGCAAGCACTCTGCCACTGAGCCACAACCTCAGACCCTAAATTTAAATTTTTAAACAGAACTATCCACTTACCCTACTCCAAGCCCTCCTCTCCCACCCTTGTCTTCTCCATTTCAGATAAGGATAATTGAGTCCATCCAGTTGCATCCCCAAAATAGGAAGTATCTATTCTTCTTTTTGAATGGTCACTCACCCTGACTGTAAAACAAGACAATCCATCACTAAGGCAGTTGAATAATTTATCCTAATTTGGTCTATATTCAATTTCCATTATTTTAATCCTAAATAGGATCAGCCTCCCTCCACACCTCTCCTCTGAAAACCCCTGGCAAGGTCATCGCTTCCTCTCTTGCCACCCTATAATCCATTCCCCACAGAGAAGTCAATGAAATCTCTGTAACATTGTACATTAGACCAAGTTCTTCCATACTTAGAGCCAACAAATACGACTAAGATACATGGTGAAATGCAAACTCCTTACCTTGTAAGACCCCATATGATCTCTCCCACCTACACCTCCTACTTTAATTCCTCCTATTTTTCCCTGGGTTCAACTTGCTGCACGCTTTCTGAACTCCCTTTGTCTTTTGGATACCCAGCATGGCTCTTCTCTTTGCTCTCGTGTTTTCCTTTACTTAGCTCCCTTTTGGTCCAGATACTGTACATCTTGCTTCTTTCTTGTCATTCAAAGGGGACTTCCTCAGGGAGGAGAACATCTCACTCCATTCAATTCATAAAATGTTCATCTAATTTTTTTTATTTTTTAGATGTTGATGGACCTTTATTTTATTCATTTACTTATATGCCATGCTGAGTATCGAACCTAGTGCCTCACACATGCTAGGCAAGTGCTCTACTACTGAGCCACAACTCCAGCCCCATGTAATTTTTCTTAGTCTTTTTTGGAGCAACTTACTGCTGAACAAAATGTAAAATTATTGACTTTCTTGAATATTTTCCCTGTCTTAATATGTAAATCACTTAAAATCAGGTTCTTGTCTTTCCTACCCATGGTTGTAAATAAACCATTAGAAAAGATTCTAATATTAATGACTATCAGTTAATATAAGTTGAGAGGATTAATTAGTAATATATCTGTTTTGTTCTTCCAGGAGATATATTTTTCTGATGAGGTGACATCTCTAGAATTCATGATAGAATCAGATTTACTGAAAAAAAAATTTGATTAAAAAAAAGGAAACCTGGAAGACACAGGTACTGTTAGTTTGGGGGCTAATATGGATGAATAAGCAAACTTTAATTCTTGGGTCTTTCGGCATCTGATTCAAGACAGTCAAGCAGAGGTTTTTCATGTTGAAGGAGTCGGATGAAAGCACTTGGTGGTAGTATGTTGGAGGACTCAGAGGAAAGTGCTTGGTGGGAGAGTCTCGTAGGCTTAGCAATGATAATAAGAGAAGATACCCTACATAGCAATGAGAGATGGAATCACTATTTTGGTTAAGGCTGGAGAACTTCTCAAGTATGTCTAATAGAGAAGCATCAACTTACTTTCTTTCTTTTTTTTTTCTTTCCTTCCTTCATTCCTTCCTTCCTTTCTTTCTTTCTCTTTCTTTCTTTCGTGCTGGGGATTGAACCCATGGCTTTGTGCATGCAAGGCAAGCACTCTACCAACTGAGCTATATCCCCAGCCTGAGAAGCATCAACTTTCTAATTTGCAATCTAAAGATAACAGTTTTGGATTTCTGCTGTCAGAAGACAAAAATCAAGACATTTTTATATTTGCAATTCTAGAGTCTGGCAACTTCTATAAAATAAAATGGGTATTCTGATAAGCTGAGCAAAGAAGATTTTGCTTTATAGGCAGGAAAGGGCTGAAGGAAGCATAACAGAGAACAATGGGCAGAATGGTCATTTCAAATTTTCTTTCCTTATAAAGGTTACAGCAAAGAATCTTTCTTAGGCTAGCTAAAAGCAGACTGGGGAACTGGCCTCTCTCTCCCTCTCTCTCTCTCTCTCTCTCTCAGAAGGTCAAATAAACATCTTAATTTCTACTTGCTGACATGGAATTTTACCCTGAGTAACTGCATTTTGGTTTGGTCTGTTGGAACTCAGTGCAGGAGCTCAATCCAAACCAATGGTCTCCTATAAATTTTATTTTAACACTTGCTTACATCATTGTGTGTGTGTGTGTGTGTGTGTGTGTGTGTGTGTGTGTGGTGTCTCTCTCTCTCCAAGGAGATTATTTATGAAAATGCACTTTGAAGAATAAAGCCCTATGGACAACACGAGGCCTCATTGTCATCAAAGCTACAATTTAATCTCTAAATGTGAAATCATTTGAACGATCTCTCCCTGTTTTTGTGAGGCAGAGATAGGCACTAAGAACTTTATTGTGCTATTTATGGTAGCAACCCACATTACATTAGGAATGAAAGGAACACAAGTATCTTCTGTTTTAGTTTAACTCTGCAATAGCGTGCAGAAAATCTATAGAGCAGAAATTTCTACTAGAAATGTATGTTGCCCATTTACAGTAATAACCTTAAGTCAACTTTATAAATATGTAAAGAGTGCCCAATTATTTCCAGATTATGTCTCTGGACAGAATTTCATCTAATTTACTAAAATCCTTCTTATGTTTACTGAAAAGTTGTCTTCCTTTGCTTTCTCCTTCCTCCTTGGTTGATGGCTTCCCACCCAGCCTAACCATTAATAATTGCTAAGAAAATGTTTGTTTAGGCAACAGCAAATCTTCCTACCCCATTTGTCAGATTCTCACCTACCATAAGTTCCATTTTTTCTCTGTTTCTAGTAATAATAATACTTGACTTTGATTAAAAATAGTTGCCATAGACTGAATGACTACAAGGTATTACAGACCGGCATTAACAATAGCTAATGTTTGTGATAAGCACTATGACAACTGCTTTGCTGACCTTGACTCATTTTCTTCTTCTTATAACAATAATAGTAATAATACTGTGACAGAAATACAATCTTCCCCAATTTACAAATTAGACAACTGAGGCAGGTAGGGAAGGATAAACCATTTTTCCTCTTCCCTTGATAGTACTGAGTCATGATAGAATGTTGTAACAAAAGACAGATTAAAGAGAAAAACAGCTGAGCTTGGTGGCACATGCCTTTAATACCAGCATTTAAAGAAGCTAAGGCAGGAGGATCATGAGTTCAAAGCCAGCTTCAGCAAGTTAGCAAGGCCCTAAGCAACTTAGCAAGGTCCTGTCTTTAAATACAATATAAAACAGGGCTGGGATATGACTCAGTGGTTAAGCACCCCTGGGTTCAATCCCTAGTACCAAAAATAAGAAAGAAAGAAAGAAAGAAAGAAAGAAAGAGAGAGAGAGAGAGAGAGAGAGAGAGAGAGAGAAACTGACATTTACTAATATGTATACCACATGAATATACATATTTCTCTGGGAGACACCCAGAGAAATCAAATAAGTGGCTTTGAATTCAGTTTAATATAGCACTGTCCACGGAAACAAAAAAGGTATGGAAAAGGCTAGTTATAGGGAGATATCCAGGATAAGCACAAGAAGCTAGAGAAAGGGTTGTCTGTCATGCAATCCTTTGAGTTGTACCTTCTCCATTGGTAAGTCTCTAGCATTTTAAAGCCATCCTTCTCTTCCTCATACAGAGCAAGGGATACCCTCACAAATGGAGATTTCCTTTATAGAAGTAAGTTTCCCTCACAGAGAACCACTTCTGCTCTGTTGGTGGAACTTCTGTATCTGAGGCCTGTCCAAATAACCACTCCAAATAATCCTGGTATGAGGGTACAATATACTACGTTGCTACATGCATAACAATATTCTAGAACATAACAGCTGTAAGCAGAGCAATATTCCAGAGGAAGATGCAGGAAGCTGTTCAAAGTCTTACCGTGAAGGTGAAAAGAAGGCATTATCCTCCATTTAAGATATCAGGGCTCAAAATTTGTGACTTGTCCTATTTGCATAATCCAAGACTAAGTGAGAAACACAAGGATCTAAAGTGAGTTTTTCCAAATTCACGTCCAGGGCTCTTCCATATACTGTAACAGGGATGCCTCTTGTGAAACAGAGGTCTACTTTATGCTCTGAATATAAACCTTGTTGCTCAACTACTGGCAGCTTATTTTTAAATGGATTTTTTCCCTCTTTTTCTCCTTCTTCCCCTCCTCAACTGTGAGGGAAAAAAGATTAACATTCTTCTTGTCCTTTGTAGGGTATCTGCCCTTCTGCTTACTGTTCACCAGAGTAAAGAAACTCCCTGATCTGGAAATTGGACCAACAGCTCTTTCAGATAAGGTGAATATTAATTAGATTTACTGATAATGATGCTGGAAAACAGCCCTTGTATTCCCCTTTTTAAAGTCCCCTTTTTCTAGTTAGAATGGCTTCTGTGATGTTGAGTCTGTTGCCCTTCAGAAAGAGGAAAAAGCAATAAAACTTTTTCCTCTTTCTCAAAGCCTTCTCCTTATTATTGGATTGGTCCTGAGGACATGGACTGAATTTTTGGAATCCATACTAATGTGAGGGGACATCATTGCCTCAGTGTCATGGGTAACATGCTCCGCTTTGCCTAAAGATATCATTAGGGAAACCAGGCCCAGAATATGCAAGGGTTTCTTAATAAACAGAGTGTTTTAATTCTAGCTTATAACTCACATTAATCATCAGGGTCTCAGGGAGAAATACTCAGCAATATATGTGGGAACTGTACAGCCTAGTTCCATTAAAGTCATTATGGGGTCTCCATCTGAAACTCCTTCTGGCTCCCTGGAAAACAGTTTCCCTACACCTCTTACAGGGAATATCAGCATCCAAGATGCCTTCTCTGCTTAGCCTCTGTGTTCCTCTGAGACTTCTTTGTGAAGAAAAGCTTAGGAAGAGTTCCTAGAAGTAAGAGTCATGAAACCCCAAGGTGCATAAGCAACAGGAAAGTCACACATTCATCTAATATATCATTTACTTATCTTTCCTGCTCCTCAAAGCTACTAAGTATGAAGAGTTTTCACAGATATGAGGACAGGTACCTTCAACAACATTCTTGAGTTCTATCACCAGAAAAAAAAATAACATAAGACCTCCATGGGTTTGTGTTATTAATAAAAAGGTAGTAGAAATTGAAGTAGTAAGATGTTTTATTTTATATGCTTTATTTTTATTTTGAAGATATTTTTTGATTCCTGCCTAACCATACCCTTTTCTAAAAAATTACTACTGCATTTTTAAAGATGAAGACTAACATGTCCTTGTTTTATGTATCATGGCTGATACTGTTCTGGGTCATCCCTGTATTAGGACTCAGAACATGATACTCCAAAATATGGTACCACATGCCACTGAGAGCTAAAGAAGTATGAAGGTCACTCCAACCATCTTTTCCTTTTTTTGTGTAAAGCATGGTCATAAAGGAATTCTTCGACCTTCCTTTCCTGAAAGGGGGACATAGGACTCTTTGGTGACAAATGTCTTGCCCCATATGGGGTGGGAGGGTGATATCTAGAGAGGCTGACAAGAATCTGTACAGACAGGCCTTGCTGAATCCCCCCCATCCCCCTATTTATTATCATTAGGTCATTCTCCCTCTTTTTTCCAATCACATTTCTATATTGAAATGGGTCTACTCTTCATTAACCTGAAGCATAAAGAAAAACACTTCTTCCTGGATCTTTGTGTCTTTATTTCTGAAGGCCCCTATGTCACATAAAACTTTTTAAGTAATTTCATTATGCTTTTTTTCTTAATTTATCTTTTGTTATAGAGGCACACCCATAACCCTTATAACGAGTGAAATAAGATATTACTTTCTCTCCCCTACACCAGTTTGGACTGGACAAAGGATCTTGAATTTACCAAATGGCAAAATTCTATGCTCCATGGAGCCTTGCTTGAAAATGACCTTCACCAATTACATCTTGTTCTGGGGAACTAGAAGAATGTAACTGAGAGAATAAACAGGAAAGTTAATTAAAGATTTTCCTTATTATGAAGCAATAAGTAATATCAAACTCTTTACCTTCCTTAGAGAAACGTTTCTAAGCCTCAGTATTATTGATGTCTTTGGCCAGATAATTCTCTTTTTATAAAAATGTATATGTAAGACTTATCCTGTGCATTATAGAACGATATTGGTGTCCCTAAACTCCGCCCACTGGTTATCAGTAGCATCTCCTGCCCAGTCTAGTCAGTCAAAAATGTTTAGAAAATGTTGTCCATATCCCCTGGGATCAAAAATCACTGCCAGCTGGAACTCAAATTTCAATAGATTTGAAAATTTAATTTTGAGACAGGGTCTCCCTAAGTTGCTAAATTTCAATAGATCTTGAACTATTAGATAAATATACACAGAAATCGAAAGGGAAATTCTGATAGCTGTAATTCAAAAACAAAAAACACAATATGACTTAGTATTAGAAATCAAGGCTCCATCTTTCCCTCTGAACTAAAACTACAAAGAAACAGAAAGAAAAGTAAACAAAAAAATTAGAGGATACGAATGAGTAGCTCTGATCTGGAACTCCTAAACCACAGTGGTCACATTCTCCCAATGAAGGAGGTGTTCTGAGAAGAGGAGAAAAAACATACAGAAACAAACAAACAAAAACTTTTCTTTCTTCCACAGAGGCAAAGTCCCAATTTATACAGATAAGATTAACATACCATTTAGAGAAAAAAAAAAGTGTGATATTGACAGGGGAAAAGAATAATCCAGAGGAAGGGAAATATACAAATGGTCAAGATGAGCAATTAAGAAACAGAAAACAAGAATGAGGAGAAAATTTCCATTTTTTTTTTTGAAAGAATGTAATGCATGGATGCAGAGACACAAAGACTCAGAGAGGCAGGGAAATGTTTATTCCTATGCCTAGCCTACCAGGGGGAATCAAAGTTCTTGTGTCCATAACAATAGCAAAACCATTTTTTTTTCTTTCTGAAATAATCCTACACAGTTCTTCCTCCTTGCAAGCAAGTAGGTCAAATTCAAACACTAGTATTGCTGTATCATTTGTGTTAATAGAAAAGTGACTACTCAATACTCTTGATGCAAATTTAAATTCATGTCCTTTTTTAAAGACTCAATTTAAATAGCTAAAAGGCTAGGCATAGTGGCACATGCCTGTAATCTCAGAAGCTCAGGAGGCTCAGGTAGGAGGATTGCAAGTTCAAAGCCAGCCACCACAACTTAGAGAGGTCCTAAGCAACTTAGGGAGACCCTGTCTCAAAATTAAAACTTAAAAAGGGTTGGGGATGTGGCTCAGTGGTAAAGTGCCCCTGGGTTCAAGCTCTGATATCAAAAATAAAAATAAAATAGTTAAAAGGCTTCCTTGGTGTTCATGTGGATTTTAAATGATTTCTGTGTGCGTGCATGTGTGTGTGCACAACATTTTACAATCTTTCTCACATCTACAAAGACCTCAAAATGTTAGAAGACTAGGAGATAACTATTTTTCTTTTGCTGATTTTCCCTGTTTGGCTAGGTGTATTCATAATAAGTCCAGTTAATTATCTCTATTTAGTTTTGTAAAATTTGTTTTCTTCTGTCAGAGATTATACCTACTTATTGCATCCCTGAAAGAATCAGTTATCTTAAATACTTTTCAATCCCTTACAGCACTATTTTTCTAAGTTTTCTAAATTTCAACACTGTATTCACAGATTCTAGTTGTAAGAAACAAAAGCACAACAAAACAAACAAGCTTTTTAAGGTTTTTATGCCTAGGAAAATAATCAGTTGTCACCATGGAAAACCCCACCAATATGACAAGCTAACATGATTTGATTCCCACCCTTCCTCAAAAACAACAAGGAAAGTACTCACAGTACCTTCCTCACTATTAATGGTCTCTTTCTTTAAATTGCTTAATTCACTTTTCATAATGCAAACATTAGGCAAATCTTTTATAAGAAAATCTCTTCATGGTTTGCCCTCACCTTCTTTCCACAATGTGTCATATGAAGAAGTGAACATTGATGGTTCCTAAATTATTATTGCTAATTGGAAGTAAATGAAGCTGGAATATGTCTCAGAATTTCAGAGGCTTGATAAACATTTTAGATGATCTCATCCATCCTCCATTGTAGCTGGAACAAATAAACCCCAGAAAAGTTTTTCTTCCTGCTAAATGGTAAGTAGTTCTGAAAGTTAAACCTATATTATATTATTGTACTGTAAATATTTGTTCAATGTTCTCTGTTCCTACCTTTATAGTACACTATCTCTACATCGTGTTGTATTAAGTCTTATGTAGCCTGCCCATAACTACAAAGTGTATTAAGGTGATTTAATTTTTATATCTTCAGGTGAGTTCACATTGAACTTCCCAACACATCTGTGGCATCATGAGGAAAACAGAGAAATTAGCATTTATTATCTACTCTGTGCCAGGCATTTGGCTAAGCATGGTATGGGCAATCATTTCATTTAATCACCAAAATGACTGGCATCTACTAAACAGATGTTTACTAAACACTGTTTTGTTTAGGATTCAGCTGTATGAGATAGGGCCTTTTCTAGATATCTTAAATTTATAATCCTAGAGAGGGGAAGAATCACACTCCAGACTGAAGCTCCAGCCATGCCAGGCTGCCTCTACCCTGCTGAGGAAGTTTCCCATTAAATCAAGAGGCTCCTCCCCAGTGAGGGGTTCCAGAACAAATTCAGCCTCTTCTGCCAGGATATCCATCAGTGAAATGGAGTTCCAGATTCCAAACCTGAGTGTCCAGTGAGTACACAGTTGTCCTCCCTCCATATCTGCATCTGCAGATTCATTCAACCCTAAATGAAAATACTCATGGGGAATCATGTCTGTATTGAACATGTTTAATGTTCTTTTCTGGCTCCCCAAACAGTACATTATAACAACTTCTTACATAGTATTCATATCACATTAGTAATTATCATTAATCAAGACATGATTTAAATTATATGGGAGGAATTTCATAGGTTATATGCAAATATTTCATAACTTTATATCGAGGAACTGGAGCATTGGTACATTTCAATAACTTCAAGAACTTATGAAATGGATGGACCTGGAGAATATCATGCTAAGTGAAATAAGCCAATTCCAAAGAACCAAAGGTATTTTCTCTGATATGTGGATGTTAATTCAAAATGAGGGAGGGGGTGAAGAAGAATAGAGGTACTTTGGATTAAACAGAGGGGAGTGAAGAGGAGGGGCACAGAAAGGACAGTAGAAAGAATCGGATATTATTACCCTGTGTGCATATATGATTACATGACTGGAGTAATTCTGTATCATGTACAACCTGAAAAATGAGAAGTTATACTTCATTTATGTATGATGTGTCGAAATGCATTCTACTGTCATGTGTAACTAATTAGAGCACATAAAAAAATAAACTAGGAAGCACACAAAAAAATAAAAATTAAAAATATAAGCAATACTACATGAATACGTAAAAAAATATATATATATATAGAGAGAGAGAGAGTGGAAGCTGGCTTTGGTGGCACACATCTGTAATCCCAACAAATTGGGAGGCTGAGGCAGGAGAATCACAAGTTCAAAGTGAGCCTTAGCAACTTAGAAGGACTTTAAACTTAGGGAGACCCTGTTTCAAAATTAAAAAATTAAAAGGTCTGGAGATGTGCTCAGTGGTTAAGCATCCTTGGGTTCGATCCCTGGCACACACACACACAAAATAACAGAGAAAGAGAAAAATCTGTATCTGTCAAAAATACCCTAAACAGCAGACAAAAAATGTGCCATTGACAGGACACAATCTTTGCAAGGCAATGCAGAGTCAAAGATTTGTAACCAGATTATAAAAAGAATCACCAAAGAATGTGTAGCCACAATAAACTAATAGGAAAAGCCTTGAAAAGCATATTCAGAGGAGGGAAATATGATGACAAAAATAAATATGAACTATTGCTTAGAAATCATTAATAATGAGGTAATAACTAATTTGAAATGACAATATTTTATTTCATAGCCATCAAATTTGCAAAAAAATGAGAACTGTGATATACCATAATTCAATAAAGATAGTAAACATGGGAACTCTCATCTACTGCTGGTTGAAACAGATATTAATATGGCCACACAGGTGAGAAGAGAAATTCAGCACTAGTTAATTTAGTAGCATTAATTGGAGATGTGGGTACAAAAATTGGCATTTCTACTTATCAGTGTGTGTGTGTGTGTGTGTGTGTGTGTATTAAATATATATATATATATACACATGTATATATATACGTGTGTATGTGTGTGTATGTGTATTTCACTAAAGCCTTTTGCACATGAGATCTATGGAAAGATTTTCTCTGCATCATTATTTGGAATATAAAAACATAACAGCAATAAGTTTAACAAGAGAATGGATAAATAGCTATGTCTATGTGTATGAATAACACAGGCATGCACATTTTGCTTTGTTGCCAAAGGTAGGCTAGTCTTAAAATTTTGGGCTGCTATCAGCATCAGGCAGCACAGGCTGAGAATCTTGCTCTTTTATATATTAGTATTTCCCTTTGTTTCTGATCCACATTTTTACTACCTGTGGTGGCAAGTTTTCAAGATGGACCCTCTGAATGCCTGTCACTCTACTGTGTAGACACATGTACCAGGAATGGCATATGTGAGCAGTAGAATATTGTACAAATGCTATTATAATACTTTAAAATTAAATTAATAAAAGATACTGCAGATTACATTGTACTAGCTTTCTTTCCCTCTGATTTTATTCATACTGTAGTCATTTAGATTCCAAGTTGTGAGAACTTTCAGGCAGCCGGGTGGGGAAATGCATATAATAAGGAATTGAGGTCACCAGCCAACAGCCATATCCATGCCATTCTTGGAAGATGGTTCTCTAATCTCAGGTTTTGGATACTTATTCTATTGCTTCAAATTTTGACTTCAACCTTAAGAAAAATCCTGATTCATGGACTCTTAGCTAAGCCATTCCCTGATCTCTGACCCTCAAATAAAATAAATAAATAAATATCAAATGTTTTATAAAATAATAAATGTTTATTGTTTTAAGTTAAAAAGAAAGAACGTCTGGAACCAGTTCTTCTCTGATACTGAATGATGACTGTATGTGATTTGCAAAACTAAAGTTACATCCAGAACCACAGCTGCAAAGGAGCTGGAAAATGAACTGTAGAAGCTAGAAAGCTTATAAAGCGTAGGAACTCATGTAAGAAAGCCAGAAGAGTGGACATTGCAAAAACCAATACAAAGGACTCCCACAGTTATTAATGTCATTTAAAATGAGAAGCCAAATGAAAGAATGTTTAAGTCAGCAGGACTAAGTCACATAATCTAGGTAAAGTGAAACTGGTATTTAAATGTTAATTATCAAGACTCAAATAGTCTGTCATTTTTGTACGCCAGAATGTTCCT
This sequence comes from Geosciurus inauris, assembly GCA_004024805.1. Classification (NCBI taxonomy): domain Eukaryota; kingdom Metazoa; phylum Chordata; class Mammalia; order Rodentia; family Sciuridae; genus Geosciurus; species Geosciurus inauris. The sequence goes on from PVHX01020524.1 coordinate 15,779, forward strand.
TTTGAATTCATTGAGAAGCTCATGCAAACCACAGGAACTTTCTTGGCTTCTCTACTCTCTCTTTTATCTTTATTATTATTTTTTTCTTTCCTCAGTCACTGAGCTATCACCTCATCCTTTGTACTTTCTATTTTCCAGGCCTACATTTTCATGTTTTCTACCTTCACCTTTCAAAAGAAATTTAGCAAATGTTCATTCATATTTCTTTCCATATATCTATTATTCAACAGAAAACCATGTCTCCAGAAAACCAATGTCCCACCATGCTAATGGTCTCACAGAACATACACTGATGAATTTTTAAGAAAGGTCATTTTCAATATACAGTTAAACGATTAATTTAATATACTTGAATTATGGGGACAATTTAATAGATGCACACCTAATTGTTTTAGAGAAAAAAGTCACACAATATGGATCACATATTATGTAAATGTAAACTTTTAAAGCACTTGTGATACTTCCTCTGGATATTACAAGTTCTACTTGAGAAGGTCAGCCCTGGGACCTTGAACATTCAGGGGTTGTCAACAAGGAATCTGGGAAACTGTTACAGTCAAGAAGTACCCATGCATACCTCCTGACCAAGGTAGTCCATTGTTCTGTGGTATATCCTAGAACAGGAAAACAACACTAGGCAAAAACAAGGGAAATTGGAGCAAAATGTAGAACTGCTCTGATGATAAGAGCAGTTAAAATATTATTGTTTTAACTTAAAACAATAATATTTATCAGCACTGGCTCATTATTTTTGATAAATACACCATATTAATATAAGGTACTATTAATAGGGGAAATTATGTGTAGGGCTAATAGGAATTCTCCCTACTATCTTTTCAACTCTCCTATAAATCATATACTCTTCTAAAATACAAAGATTTATTTTTTAGAAAATAAGTAAGCAAAGTTGGTGGCAGTGGTGTACTCCTGTAATTCTAGCAGCTTGGGAGGCTAAGGCAGGAGGATCCCAGGTTCAAGGCCAGCATCAATAATTTAGTGAGGCTCTAAGCAACTTAATGAGACTCTGTCTCCAATAAAAAATGAAAAAAGGCTGGAGAGTTCACTCAGTGGTTAAGCACCCTTGGGTTCAATCCCTAGCTCCAAAAGTAAATAAATAATTCAGGGCATCTCTAAGTATCTCTAATAAAGCATCCCTGTTCCCTCCAATCCACAGCAGACTGACAACATTTGTGAAATACTATGAAAATGTTGTAACAATATAAAATTGCTCTAGAAATCCCTAGTGCTCACTCTCCTTTTACATACTTACCAATCACAGACAAGTATCAGAGAATTCCCAGACCAGCAGTCTTCCATGAATCAAATCTGACTAGTTCTGCTTTAAATTAAGATGTTAAGCATTTTCTGTATTTTAGTAACTTTAAAAAGCTTCAAATGCTTTGTAAACATGTCCCTTTGCAATTAAAACTTCTCCAAATATAACGGTATCCCTACTTAAATAAAACAATGAAAACTAATTCAAAGGCCATATTGGATTGAAAGTTAGGATAGGAGAGGAGGTAAAGAAACCTCTAAAAAGAAAACTATAAACTGGAAAATTTTAAAAAGGTGTTCTTTTCTGAGCTCACATCATGTTAATAAAAGTCTAATTTCTGAAAGTAACTTCCAATTACACTCATTTATTTCATTTGAAAAATTTTTTTGCTTTTACTGAAATGAATTTAGTAAGAAATTAGGCTTTGGAGGGCTGCCATCCACACTAAAATGAACAGTAATTAAACTTGTTATTAGTGTTTTTAAGAGCATGCTAAAGCTACTCATTACAGCCCATGTTCCATGGTGGCTGCCTTTTATTATGTGGATGTTGGCTGAGATGTTGGCAAATAACACAGTTGGTCTTCCCAGAACACTCATGGAAACGAAGTGTGTGCATTCTGAGATGAGCCGGGTGAACAGAATCTGGCACTTCATGCAGTCAACAAAGAGCCTGTCTGCCAAGGGTGACTTTAAGTTTGTATAAAGTATCCTCACCTCCATAAGGATGATGAGGTGATTTGCATCCGTGATTTTATACCTGGATGAGGTGATTAAACACCTCTGGTTTGCTGCTCCCATTAAGGAAGAATAATTTTAGTTTTATCCTTGCTATGAAGCTCAGGTTATGCTCCACTAGGGAGCCCATGGCAACTAGATGATGTTTCATTTGTGGTTCCACTGTCCATCACTGGGTTTTAAATCTTCAGATCAAAGGAGCAGGGCTCACTCCTTCAGATGACTTCCAGTTTACCATGCAATATGTGTGTTTGGCATGACTCTCAGTGGAGCTCATACTGTTGCAGCCTCCAAACTTTTTAAGACTCCTCCTTGGATGAACATTAGAAAAAGACCATTCACATCTCCAAAGAAGTGATGGATCTTGGAGTTCTGATTATTAAATATTAAACTCTAGTTTAGGGACAAAGTTAGCTAATAAAAGGACTTATTTCTGGGTAAGTACAATTAATCTAGTTTTATTGAGTAGGCAAGAATTATCAATTATTTTATTTTCATTTAATCAAATTAAATGCAAGTCTCAGCCTTAAAAATTATTGAGCTCATGGGAAATTACAATCCTTGCCCTTACAGAGTGCATCATTTTCCTGGGTTCCTTCCTAATTTAGTATATTTACAGGGAGAGGGTTTCATATTGCAGTTCTCTGTGGCCCCAGCTGATATCTTCATTATGCAAGCTGGTAATCCAACAGATGTTTGCTTTTATGTCATGTCTATATCTGGGAATGCATGCTGAGACTGGGAAGTTTTAGAGCTCCCTGTTTCCTTCAAAATCCTGTCACCTCCTCACTGTGTACTTTCCTAAACTCTAGCACTCCATCTGGACACCTGACATCATCTTTTCAACATACTCAGTCTTCAGAAAACAAGCCCCAGGCCGGGTGTGGTGGCACACATCTGTAATCCCAGTGACTCGGGAGACTGAGGCATCTCCAACAACTTTGGAGATGTTAGCATCTCCAACAACTTTGTCAGGTGGTAAGCAACTTAGTGAAACCATGTTTCTTCTTTTGAGAAATTTGTTTAGTTCTTTTGCCAATTTATCGATTGGGTTATTTATTGGGGGTTTTTTGTGTTGTTTTTTGAGTTCTTTATATATTCTGGATATTAATCCCCTAGTAGAGTCATAACCGGCAAAGATTTTTCTCCCAGTTTTTAGGCTGTCTCTTCATGCTATTAATTACTTTCTTTGCTGTGCATAAGTTTTCTAATTAGATAGTATCCTATTTATTGATTCTTAGTTTTATTTCTTGTGCTTTGGGTGGTGGGGAGGTCTTGTTAAAGAATTTGGTGCCAGAACAAATATGAAGGAGTGTTGACCTTATGTTTTCTTCTGGTGGTTATAAAGTTTCTGGTCTAATTCCTAAGCTTTTTAAAAAATTGTTATTTGTTCTTTTTAGTTATAATTTCAGTAGAATGTATTTTGATATATTAGACATACATAGAGTATTAATTCCTAAGTTTTTGATACTTTGCTATTAGACTTTTGTATAGGATGAGAGATAATGATCTAGTTTTGTTTTTCTATATATAACTATCCAGTTTTCCCAGTACCATTTGTTTAAAAAGGCTGGGTTTTCTTCAAAACAGTTTTTGGCAGCTTTGTCAGATATCAGATGGCTGTAAATATATGGATTTGTCTCTGTTTGTTGTATTCTATTTAATTGATCTTCATGTCTATTTTGATGCCAATACCATGCTGTTTTTGTTACTATAGCTCTGTAGTATAATTTAAGATCAGGTATTGTGATGTCTCCTGCATTGCTCTTTCTGCTCAGTATTGCTTTGGCTATTCTGGATCTCTTATATTTCTAAAAGAATTTTAGAACTATTTTTTCTACTTCTGTGAATAATATCATTGCTATTTTGATGAGGATTGCACTGAATCTATATATTGTTTTTGATATTATGGCCATTTTGACATTAATTGTGCCAACCCAAGAACAAGAGAGGTCTTACCATTCTCTAAAGTCTTCTTCAACTTACTTCTTCAGGAAGAGGGGGGCAGTTTACTGGCCCCACACAACATTTTTGCCTTGTAGGCCACTTTGGATTTGTTTCACTGAGCTGTTTCCTCCACCAATTCTGGGTCCATTAAAATCAGCCTTCCTCTGTAAATCACAAGTTTCCTCAAGTGTATTTTTATTTATTTTTAAATTCCCAATTACCACTCTTTTGTCAGCACTCCCGCTCTGCTCTACTGGCAGCAGGAGCTGGCCCACTCTGAGGTGTTATTTCTTATGCTCAAGTTACAGACTTTCTGTAGCTCTATGAATTTTTTCAGTTTAGTATTATATTTCAGTAAGGTTTCTTGGTTACTCACCTCAGGGAGGTGCCGTATTCCCACTTTACAAGTGTGGTGCTGAGGAGCTGCAGGGCTGTGCTTCCTCTCATCCACCATCTTGCCCCTCATGCTTATTTTAATAGAATGAGTGATTATGGAGACAACAGGGCAAAGGTCAAATGTGAAGAGTCCTGAATATTAATTTTAGACTTCCATGTATAGTTTACAAAGACTCATAGCAGGTGTCTATTTTTTTTTTGTTTCAAAAGTATATATAAAAGAGAGGAATGTTCCCTATGAAAATTGTAATCAATAACTAAAATTCAGGAAAATTACAAAAAAATTTTGTTAGCTTTTTCTCACTATGACCAAAGTACTTGAGGAAAACAACTTAAAGGAGGAAACATTTCAGCTCATGGTTTCAGAGGTTTCAGGCTGTGGTTAGCTGGCTCCATTGCTTTGGGTCTGAGATGAGACAGAACAAGTAGGTAGAGAGGGTGGCAGAGGAATGCAGCTCACTTTACATCAACCAGAGAGAGGAAGGAAGGAGATGCAGACAGGATATATCCATCCTGTACATGCCTAGTAACCCACTTGCACCAACTAGGCCTTACCTCCTACAATGCCATCAAATTATTAATCCATCCATGGATTGACCCAGTGATGAGTCAAAGTTCTCATGATCCGATTACTTCTCCAAATCCCCATGTTTCAACTTTGCTGCTCTGGGGACCAAGCTTTCAATATCTGAGCCTCTAGGGGACATTCCAAGTCCAGATCATAATAATCTTACATCCACTCCTATGGGAGAACTACCAATAATTTGGGGCATTACCTTCCAGACATCTTCTGTACATACAGATACATGCATGTATGTCTGCATGTACTTATTTTTCAAAATCACTGCAAATCTAGAGCCTTCTACAGTTCGTTTTTGTTCAACAATTCAAATTTGGGTATTTTTCTTTTTCAAGCCAGGTATATCTAACCTCATTTTCTTTAATAGCTACATAGTATTTCATTTGATAGATTCAACATTACAGATTCAATTGGTCCCTAGTGGATTGGCATCTGGGTTCACTGAATATTTTGGATAGACAGACAATAAACATTTTAGATAAAGTTATTTAAATGTAACTATTAAAATATCTTCCATACTAAGAGTGGTGATTGTTCTTTGATTTGGGATAAAAATCACCTTTTGACTATGAGTTGTCCTTCTAAAGATCCTATAAAAGAACCAGGGCTCATCAAACATCTCATCTGCATGAAAAATAACTGCTGCATTGAAGGAAAACACTGTCCTTCAAGCCAACAATTTTTTTTTTTTTTGGTACTGGGGATTGAACTCAGGGGTACTCGACCACTGAGTCACATCCCCAGCCCTATTTTGTGTTTTATGTAGGGACAGGGTCTCACTGAGTTGCTTAGCTCCTCACCGTTGCTGAGGCTGGCTTTGAACTCTCGATTCTCCTGTCTCAGCCTCCCTAAGTGCTGGGATTACAGGCTTGAGCCATCGCGCCCGGCTAAGCCAACAATTTTTATTCACCTAAAATATTGAGCTGCAATAGAATCCTCTTTAAAAATATTTAATTGTTGATTGACCTTTGTTTATTCATTTATTTATACGCAGTGCTGAGGATTGAACCCAGTGCCTCCCAAATGCGAGGCAAATACTCTACCACTGAGCCACAATCCCAGTTCTAGAATCCTCTTTTTAATCTGTTTTGAACTGTTAGAATTCAGGGAGGTACAACAAAGGAGCTCTCGCCAAAAAAACCTGGATTCTTTGAGAGAAGCAAAAACTGAGAGGAATTGAAAGGAAACCATTTCATTGATAGAAAGGTATCAATAATTCAGAGGTCAAGATAAAAAACTGGCCATGCTAGTTGATCAGCAATTCAAAGCTGTACCACATCCACTCCATTTCTCTTCATCAGCATTTTTATAAATTACAATGCAACTTTTATCCTGTGCTTTCCATAATCAAACCTACTGATGGGGTTTGGTTGCCATTTTTAAGAAGGGAGCTCATATGTGGTTCTAAATTATTAAATGCAATTTAGAAGTGCAAAATCTTCATCTTTCTTCCTCCAACTCTCCCCCACCCAATACACTTGGATGCCTTGCTGAAAGCCAAATGGATGCCATTTGAGATGACCCACTAATGATTAAAAATACAAAAGCAGCTAGAAAGGATTGGAATCTGCTAGCTATAAGCTGGTAGAGAGGCCACAGGGAATAGAGTGCTCATGTGGTCAGCACCCAAAATCACTGGGTGGAAGCAAGCAATTGACAGGATTCGTGACTGCAATCATCAAGCCATATATAGAGAATTTTAGCTATACCCAGTAGTTGGGTTCATTCTGACAAAATCATATATGCATGGAATTTGATTTACTCCATTTCAGTCCCTGTTCCCCACTCCTATCCCTCCTCCCTCCCCCTATTCTCCTTCCTACTCTTTACTGATCTTTCTTTCACTCATTTATTTATTTGATTGTTTCTTTCTACTTATAAAGGTGAAATTCCCTATAGTGTATTTACTTATGCATATGGCGTGATTCTGTTAAATTCGTTCTGCATCTCCTCCCCTTTCCTTTCCTGTTTCTCCTCCCTCCCTCTTGGTCTCCTTCTTCTACTCTACTGATCTTCTCTATATTTTATGATATCCATCCCCCCACCACAGCCACTATTTTCACCCTCTCTTGAAGATGAATGGGATATGAGCAAAGAAGTGAGGGTTTGTGTGTTTTCCAATGACTTATAGATTTAATAAAAATAGAGGGAAAAATCCATTTATCCTTTTTATGGGTCCCAAAGTACGGATGTTCACAGGTGAAATTATGAGAAATAAAACATTACATGTTCACTTACCACTTTAATTTATTTTAATTGCTTGTTTCTAATAGCACCCTTGTTTGAATCATTTTTCAGATTGCCATTCCTTTTAGTAGCATTATCCTCTCTCAATAGTAGAATTTACTATGGAAAAAAAATTAGTGATTCTTCAATTACTTCCAATCTCATTGTGAAAGTCTCCAAGGGTGGTTTGGGAGTATAAATGGATTTCAACACAGCATGTCTTATCACAGCCATTTATTCTTCCTTATCTCTCACTGTCTTTTAAGTCAGGAAGACATCAGCAATGAAATACTAAGAGCTGCACCCAAATTAATTTTCACCAAAAAAAAAAAAAAAGCTAGCTAAGTTACCTAGTGGAGCAGAGTATGTAGAGCATATCTTCACATTTATTTTTTTGAGACCTATTAAAATATTCTCAGAAGAAAATAAATAAGTTAGTATTTTCCAGTAATCTTTCATTTAAGATTAGAATAGTCAAGTTTATTGTGGAACCTATCCATGAAACACAATTGAAGTATAATAAAATTTAAGGTTATGGTCTTTAGAAAGTGTTTGAGATTATACAGGTCAATTTTGATAGCTGGAGATCAAGTTCAAAGACCAATCAGGAATTTTTTTTTTAATCTTTAGTTATTTCCAAGACAAATCAGTCCTTCGAAAGTATTTATTGAGTTTCTTCCACATGCCGGGAATCCTGCTAGGAACTGAATATAAAGTGGAAACACTAGGAAAAAAATATCTCTGCTCTCTTAGAACTTTACAGCACACACAAAGAACCTGAAAAAACTGTCCCTGCTATCCACCCATACACTCTTTATTCTATAGAAAGGCCATTAAATATCATAAAGCTAAAAGGCCACTTAAAAATTTTTCTACTGTGTAGTGTTAATGAGACCTAATCAGAAAGATAGGCATTGTGTAGGCATTTAAAAATGATCTACTTGGTGACTCAATAATGAGTAAATGGAATATTGTCCCTATTCTTCCTGCTAAATACAACTAAAAACTCTATATGCATGATATATGAAAAGTGACAATGAAAAGTGTCAGAAAGGCAGACCAGCTAGTGACCTAGGGACCTGAGGAAAGCTACAATGATGTTCAGGAAGGATCTTCTTTTTGCTCTGTGTATCCTAGACATGGAGCCAAAGTGATGTGTCAGAAATGCCAACAGTCATGGACAAAAAAAAATCCCATCAGATGTCCATCTAGCAAAGGACTTAAAATACAAGGGCAAGATGATCCTCCAAGACAGATAAACTTTAGACAGGAAGTACTTCTCTACTTCAGAGAAATACTACAGATAAAACTATGGCACCATCTACATCCACATTAGCAAAGGTTGTGCAGGGAGCCAGACTTTACCTACAAGCTTTAGGAAATGCCTCACAAACACTGCAGAGGTGGAGTTAGTGAAGGTCAAGTAGGGTAGCTGGTCAGGACACAGTGAGTGACAACATTTGTGACTGTAGTCACAAATGGGAAGGAATGGGAACCTGCACTCATCTCTCCATTGTGATAGCATCAGAGGAGGACTAGAGGAGAGTGAGAATGCCCAAGGTCATCTAGCAGTAACAAGGGGACCTCAAGAACTATGCCAGTGGAGGCCAGGGAGCCTAAGTCTAATCTCCACCTAATAGGTAGGGATCTCTTTTCTCAGGTGTCAATCAAGATTGAGTGAGAAACCTAAAGGTGATTCTCCATCTGACAGTAATAATGGAGTAGTGTCAAAAAAGCCAGTTAAGGCTTAAAGTTTAAACAAGATATAGACACTCATAATGAAGAAGGAAGATAGGTCTCCCATAGGCATCCAGGAGGAGGGTCTTGGAGAAGGACAGGAGGAAAGGGGGATATCACACCAACCTGAAAGGAGATAGAGGATCTGAAAGACATCCAGTGACTCACTGCTCCCTGCCAGCATTAAGCATGATGCCTTCTTCTGACCTAGAGCACCTGCTTCTGCTCCTCACACCTGCAACCACAGCAGCCCTTCCTCAGTTACCCTTGCCCTTACCCCGAGCCAGGGCCAACAGCAGGCAGATCCCTACCTGAAATGCTTCCTCTTTGTAAAACATGTGTCAAAAACTACCAGGTGAGACATGGCCTTTTAATTATGTAAATAAGGGATTGAAATTATGCACTTCTGATTGGCTTATTAAAGTCAGAGCTTAGAGAGCTTGATTGGTCCATGCTGGCATCCCTCACCCACCAAGCACCTGTGCTGGGCCAGCAGCTATGCCTTTAAAAACCCCTAGAAAACAGACGCCCCTTGGCAACCCTCTCCTGGGGCCCCTCCTCTTCAGGAGCTATGCTTTCTTTTTTTTCTATTACTCTAATAAATCTGTTACTTTGCTCTTGACTTGGGTCCATGGATTTCATTCCTCGAACTCGAAAGATAAAGAACCTGACTCCCTAGATCCATGTTATAATAATACAAAAATATCCAGGGTCAAAAGGAAAAATCACTGATCACACCAGCAGAGGGGAATATCTTAAATTCAATGAAAAACGAAAAACTAAGAGATGCCAACACCAAGATGACAGAGACATGAGAATTATCCAGCAAAGATTTTTAAAGCAACCATGACAAAAATCCTTCAGTGAATGAGGACACACACCTGAGATAACTGAACACCTAGAAAGTCTCAGCAGGAAACAGAAGACTTAGGGAAGGAAAAGATAATATTAAAAACAGCCAGTGGGAGCTGGTGGTGTAGCTTAGTGGTAGAGTACTTGCCTAGTATATGTGAGGCACTGAGTTCAATCCTCAGCACCACATAAAAATAAATAAATAGAGCTGGAGTTGTGGCTCAGTGGCATGTGTGAGGCACTGGGTTTGATTCTCGGCACTGCATATAAATAAATAAAATTAAGTCCACTGACAGCTAAAGAAGTATTTAAAAATTTAATTAATTAAATAAATGTATCCATCTACAACTTAAATAATAATAATAAAGAATAGCCAAAAAGAAATGTTAGAATTGAGAAAGACAATAACTGAAATAAAAATTGAGTGTACGGTTTCAGTAACAGAACAGAAGATGAGGAAAGAATTACTAAAATCTAACTTAAAAAGCTGCAAAAATTACCCACTGAAGAGCAGAGAGAAAAGAAACAGAAAAATCAATGAAAGGAGCCTTAAGAACTTATGAGATTTTAACAAAAGATCTAATATGCATGTTGTCAGGGTCCTGGAGTATTAGAAAAGGAGAATGGAACTGAAGGAAGTATTTGGGGAAATAATGGCTAAACCAGATGTGGTGGTGCACACCTGTAATCCTAGCAGCTTGGGCTGAGGCAGGAAGAGTGCAAGTTCAAAGCTAGCCTCAGCAACTTAAAGAGGACCGAAACAACTTAATGAGACGCTGTCTCAAAATCAGACATAAAACAGGTTGGGGATGTGGCTCACTGATTAAGCACCCCTGGGTTCGACCCCTGGTACTAAAGAGAAAATAATGGCTAAAAATGTCCCAAATTTGGCCAGACACATTAAAATATGGAGTCAAGAAGCTGAGCAAATTCTGAACAGGATAAACCCAAATATAAACTCAAATATATAAACACAAGGAATTCCATAAGCTTCTAAATATTAAAGACAAAGAAAAATCTTGAAATCATTCAGAGAAATAAAATCACTCTTCTCGGGAAAAACAATTTGAATGACCACGGATTTCTCATCAGACAGTGTATGGCACAATATTTTTCAAAGCTTAAAGAAAATAACTTTTAACCTAGAATCTTATAATAGTAAAAAAAAAAAATAGAGAAACCAAGACATTGTTAGATAAAGGAGAATAAGAATTTCTGATTAGCAAACCTGGTCTACAAAGATAGTGAAAGTAAATTCTTTAAATAGACAAGGAATGGTAAAAGGAGGAAGACTGGAACATTAGGAAGGATGAAAGAACATCATTAAACAAAAATATAGATACAACAGTCTTGCCTTTTTCCCTTGAGTTCCTAAATTATGTCTCATGGTTGAAGCAAAATGAAAACACATACTAAATGTATGCAGGAGTTAATTATATACGGAATGAGGAAGGGTACGAGATTATAAAGAGAGGTAAAGTTTCTAAACTTCACTCTACCAAAATGGTGACCCCAGCAGATTGTGATAATTTGTGTATAGATATATACTAGTGACTAAGAGACAGGCCACAGGCTGCTCACTCTTGGGACACCATCTGTAGACTTCAGGCATTCCCACAATATCCCAATACCGACGCCAATCACGGGGGGCCGGGAGTGCAGCTTCGTGGTAAAGCACATACTCAGCATGTGCAAGACTATGGGTTCACAGCTCCTCCCAAATTAAAGCACGATCATCATTTCTGGGGTCCCTAAGACTACTCTCAAATTTGATAATTTGTTGGAGAACCTCTCAGGACCCACTGAGAGCTGTTATATTTTTGTTGTGGTTTATCACAGCAAAAGGAGATAGATTAATATTAGCCAAGGGAAGACATGTAGTGTCAAGGACGGCTCCAAACCTGGAGCTTCTAGCTGACCATTCCTAACAGGGCCATAGAGAGTATGATGTGTGCCAACACACACGAAGTATCACCATCCAGGGAAGCTCTCTTGGGCCTTGGTTTATAGATTCTTTTTTTAAGATCTTGGGGATTGAACCCAGGGATGTTCTACCACTGACCACACCTCCAGACTTTTTCTTTTTCATTTTTTATTTTGAGACAGGCTCTTGCTAAGTTGCTCAGCACCTCTCTAAGTTGCAGAGGCTGACCTTGAACTTGTGATCCTTCTGTCTCAGTCTCCTGAGCTGCTGGGACTTACAGGTGTGTGCCACCATGCCTGGAAGTTTCTAGAGTTTCTCTGTGTGACTGATGTTGATTGTCAGTCACACAGAGCTAGCTGCTCACATAGCTAACCTTAGACTACAGCAGAATCAAGCTGATACCTTATGACACAAAGTCCTCAATCTAAGTCACATTATCAGACTATCCATTGTGACACAATGTCCGCATACTATATTGCATTGCTTTATAACCTGGTGTGGACTAAGATTCACATGAAAGCAAACATATTCTTACTGAGCATAACATTACAAAGACCTAAAGATCACCTCTCAGAATCTTAGAGCAAAGGCCACATTCTCCTTGAGTGAGGTTAATTCTTTACTACACAAATACCTATAGAAACCACTGTAATACAAAAGGAAACAGGAAACATAAATCAATTTTTTAAAAAGATGACAGTGGTGGGACTGTAGCTCAGTGGTAGAGCACATGCCTGGCACACTGGGTTCGATCCTCAGCACCACATAAAAATAAATAAAGATATTGTTTCCATCTATAACATAAAAAAAGATGACAGATAATAAAAAGACTGAATTCAGCTCTAACATAATTACATTAAATAAAAATGATCTCAACACAATAATTAAAAGACATAGATTGTGGAACACAGCTTAAGGAGTGATGAGAGAGAAATTTATAGCACTAAATGCATACATCACAAAAAGAAAAGGCTTTCAAATCAATAATCACCTCATGAACCTAAAATTACCAAAGCAAATTAAGGAAGGACAGAAGAAAGCTTAGAACAGAAAGCAATAAAATCATAAACAGAAAAATAATAAATTCCATAGAACAAGAACTGTATTTTTGAGAGCAATAAAACTGGCAAAACTTTAGGACACATACACACACACATGCACATGCACACAAATACAAAAGACACGAACTATTGATAGCAGGAATAAAACAGGATATCAATGAAGAACCTACAGGCATCAAAAGGATAAAGACAGAATAACTCCACAGGAATAAATCTGATAATTTATAAGAAAAGGACTATTTCCTTGAAAAACATAAACTAACATAAATCCCTCAATATGAAATAAATAATTTGAATAACCCTCTAATTATGAAAGAAGATGAATTTGTAATTTAAAAACTGCCTCCAAAATGTGCTACCAAATGTTTCCAGCAGAATCAACACAATTTTTTTATAATCTCTTCCAGAAAACAGAAGAAAAATATTTCTCCATTCATGTTATAGAAGCTCAAATTATCCTGAGACCAAACTAAGGGAAAGACAATCTATAGACCAATATATTTTATTAATTTCAATGCAAAAACTTATAACCTGAGAAACAGAATTTTATAAATATGCACAATTAACCATCAACAAAGGTGGAAAAAACGAAAGCAGGAAAGACAGCCTTTACAACAATAGTGCAGGTTCCGTTGGATGCCATAGCAGGAAAGAAATTAAAGGGGTAGGGGGCAGTTTTGTTATAAGCCCAAACCTTATTTTAAAAAGTGACATTAGATTAAGTGAAATAATCTAACCTTTTGTTTTAAAAGACAAATATAGTTCGATTCTATTTATTTAAGGCATCAAAAATGAAAAACCTAGGAACAGAAAGTAGGGTTATGGTATACCAGAGGGTAAGGGGAAGCGTAAAGGGGCTATTATTTAGTGAGTGTAGAATTTCCAATCTGTAAGATGATGAGTTCTAGAGATATGTTTCACAATGTATGTATACTTAACCCTATTGAAACATTCACTTAAAAAAGGTTAAGGAGCAAACTTTATGCAGTGCACTCTTTAAATTCACAATATATTTTATTATTTTTTAGTGGCAGGGATTGAAACTGGGGAACTTAAACACTGAGCCACATCCCTAGCCCTTTTAATTTTGAGACAGGTTCTACCTAAGTTGCTTAGAACTTCACTAAATTGCTGAAGCTGGGCTCCAGAGCTCCTGCTGACCCAGTGAAAGTGCAAGAGAGGGCCCAAAACCACTTTCAGGGACCACTGCAGGAGTCCAGCCAAGGGCAGACCTGAATCTGCTAACCACCAGCCACAGGGGAGCCCACACCCATGGTAAGAGCCACCCACAGAGACCCCTGTGGGAGACCCGGCCTAAGTGAGGCCTGGGACCGACCCCAGTTCTGTGCCAGAGTTCCTGCTGACCCATGGGAGCACAAGAAAGGGCCCAAAACCGCCTTCAGGGACCATCTAGGGAGCCCAGCCAAGGCCACTCCCATCGTCATCTTGAAGTACTTCCACTACTGCTGCCACCAACATTAGTTGGCAGTAGTGTCCATCTGGGGACACCTACTGGGGACTTGAAGTAACTCCAAGGTGAGATATAGGTAATCTGTAGTGTCACTACAAGATTATAGGATGGAAACCGCAATACCTCAGATCGGAATTGCAAGAAAGGAAGATACATAAACAGCATGAAAAAATAAAGGAAGAAAGTACCTCAAATAAACCCATATACCACAGTAATATAATCCTTTGACAGCACAGTTATAAATCACAGAAAGGATTCAGAATGTACATAATTAAAATGATCTGTGAATTAAAGAATGACTTAAGTGAGCAAATGCAGGCAAAAATGGATCACTCCAACAAAGAAATAAGAGAGCAAATAAAGTCAAACATTGATCACTTTAACAGAGATAAGAGAGCAAATACAGGTAGCAAGATTACTTTAAGAAAGAGCTAGAGATTGTGAAAAAAAATAAAACCAATCAGAACTTTTTGAAATGAAGGAAAAAATAAACCAAATAAAAAACTCAATAGAAAGCATCACCAGCAGAATAGATAACCTGTAAGACAAAACCTAGGATAAAGATCACAAAATATACAATCTTGAAAATAAAGTTGACCTTACAGTGAAGATGGTAAGAAATCATGAACAGAACATACAAGAATTATGGGATAGCATCAAAAGACCAAATCTAAGATTTATCGGGATAGAAGAAGGCACAGCATGTCAAACCAAAGGAATGCACAAACTCTTCAATGAAATAATATCACAAAATTTCCCAACATGAAAAATGAATTGGAAAATCAAATACAAGAGGCTTACAGGACACCAAATGTACAAAACTACAACAGATCTGTACAAAGGCACATTATAATGAAAATGCCCAGCATACAGAATAAGGTTAGAATTTTAAAGGCCACAAGAGAGAGGAATCAGATTACATATAGGGGGAGACCAATTTGGGTCTCAGCAGATTTTTCAACCCAGACCCTAAAAGCCAGGAGATCATGGAACAACATATACCAAGCTCTGAAAGAAAATGGATGCCAACCAAGAATCTCATATCCAGCAAAAGTGAGTCTCAGATCCAATGATGAAATAAAAACCTTCCATGATAAACAAAAGTGAAAAGAATTTACAAGCAAGAAAGCCTGCACTACACAGCATTCTTGGCAAAATATTGCATGAGGAGGAAATGACAATCAACAATGAAAATATACAAAGAGGGGAACTACACTTAAAAAAAAAGGAGGGGGGCAATCAAAGGAGAAACCAAGTCAAGGTAAAAACCAAAGAAACCCCAAAAAAACAAAAAAAACCAAAATGACTGGGACTGCAAATCATATTTCAGTAATAACCCTAAGTGTGAATGGCCTAAACTCATCATTTAAAAGACATAGATGGACAGACTAGATTTAAAAAAACCCAAACAATGTGCTGCCTTCAAGAGACTCATCTCACAAGAAAAGACAGCCACAGACTGTAAAAGGTGAAAGGGTGGGAAAAAACGTATCACTCACATGGACCGTGTAAACAAGCAGGAGTTTCCATCCTCATATCAGATAAAGTGGACTTCAAACCAAAGTTAGTGAAAAGGGATAAAGAAGGACATTTCATACTTCTTAAAGGAATCATACATCAACAAGACATAACAAGCATACATATCTATGCCCCAAACAATGGGGCATCTATGTATATCAAACAAATCCTTCTCAACTACAAGAATCAAATAGACAACAACACAATAATACTTGGTGACTTTAACACAGCTCTCTCACCAATGGATAGATCTTCCAAACAAAAACTAAA